>JAMXBD010005019.1:0-30791 GCA_024138025.1 Combretum micranthum
TCTCAGCCTATATGGCTTTTTTTAATCTCCAACTGCAACTCTAGTAATAGCAAACCTTATTTGTAGAATTCTTTTCCTCTGCTCCTCTGATCTTTGATGAGATTTATTAAATCTCATTTCAATATCCTCCTTTATTTCTCTTTCTTTTTTTCTTGTAGCCTCCAACAATTGTTTGATTGTAAGAGAATCATTTTGGTCTTGCTAGGGGGCATCAAGAAGTAGCTACTGTTGTGGCTATTGAGCATCATGAGTCACAGGGGTTTCAGTTTGAGTATCCTCTCTTCATGATTTGTGTCTGCTTTTACTTGGAGGCATGGAGGATAGTATTTCAAGTCTATCCCTTATTGGAGTGTATTCCTTAGGGATTCCTTTAAACCATTTTTCATCCTCTAACTGCTTATGTTGTTCTTTCTCTCTATATTCACTTTGCCATTGCTCCAGTGTATGTATTCTCTCTTGGCGTGATTATCCATTCATTCCCTTCTGGCCTTTGCTGCAGCCACTTTTGCTTTAGCTTCTGAAATAGTTAGAGCATCTACTAAAACTGGCTCTATGGCTGTTTCTTTTATTGATGATTGTTGTGGAGATGCTACTTCCTCTATTGCTTCTTCTCCTTCTTGTCTTATCATGGCAACTTCTTTGGACTCTTCAATATTAGGCATATCCTCTACTGACATTCTTTCCTCCAGCCTAGCATCCTGAACTACTTTTTGTACTAGACTACTTAACAGCCTAAGGTTGTACTCACTATTAGAGTCTTCTGTTGAAGGAACAGTGAAGCATCTACTAAAACTGGCTCTACCGTTGTTCTGATACAACTGTCCGTGTTGATCCTTCATCCATTTATGGATCTCCAGGAAGGTCAATCTCCTTTTCCTTTGGCCTAGTTTCATTGTTTTCTTCTTCTTTATTGGTGTAATAGGCATTGTTGAGTTGATTGGAAAGCCTCCATTATTGGTGGTTGAGGTGAAAGAATTGGTTGTGTTTCAGGTTGAATAGTGGTTTCATTGTCTTCAATAATGTTTTAAGTAGGTGATTAGCCAATGCTGTAATGATTTTTTTTTAGGGTTTTTGTTTGTGGTGATGTGTATGGTTTTATATGTACAGGGAGTGAGTGTATTTGGTATATGGTTTCTATATGAACAAACGTTTTTTGGTATATTGGTTTTGTGTGTAGCATGGGTGATGTATGTGTATATGGTAATGAAGGTGGAGATAGTGGTATGGCATAATTGTCGTCATCATTATCGTCAGGATGTGACTCTACCAAAACAAGTTGTGGAGAGGGTGATTTGGATGTTGCAGGTTGCGCAAATAGCTTGGAGACTACTTCTAAAATGTTAGACATCATCTATTTTAAATCTTCCATACCTTTCTTTGTACTTCTTTCTAAATCAGCAAGTCTTCTCTTCATCTCAATGACTTTATTCTCTAATTTGTGGAAGCTTATTGTAGAGGGTTGTTGTGTAGCATTTGATGTAGAAGCTTTAGTTTGTACCATTGGAGGTTCTTCTTGTGGAGGGGGGAATTGTGGCTCATTAATTTGCTACTCAACTAGTGTAGCTAACTCTTGAAAGAGGCTGAGTCTCAATTAGTAGGTCAGGGGCAAATCTTGGCTCTAGCGTGGTGCCCATTTCCATTATTCTCCAATCTCTAAAAGCTTTTCTTTGAAGCTCTTTATATCTATAAGTTAAATCAACTGGCCCCTGCACTAGCCACATTTCCAAATTTCTCAAAATCCTTGTGATCAAGCCACCAAGGAATATTCCCTTGCAATTCAGTGTGGCTTGATACCTGCCTTTAGGCTACCAATAATCCTATATTAGATTAATCACCCTACAATGCTGATTATAGGTGCAGTTTCGCTTTAGAGAATGTTGACCCTCCCTACAATTTTGAAAATATGCTCTTAATCAGCATATAATGGAGCATTCACACTTGTTTCTAAATTTAGACCCAGTAGTCTTAAAGGGGCAAATCTGGCTTCATCTCCAGTTCTACAAACTTCCTGAAATCTCCTTCAGGTTTCTCTAAGGGTAGTTCTTGAAATTCTGGTGTATCAGATACCTTTCATCATCATATAGCCCAATGCCAAAGATGAATGTCCTCTTAGGACTTCTTATATTCTCTAAAAGCATAGAACTTACAGTATCTAAACTAGGCACCTCTCCTTCCATTCTCAAACTAGCCATAAAGGCTAATGTGGTTCATAAACTTCCTCCTTAATCTCAAATACTCTTCTCCAAACGGTTCTTAAAGGACTTCAAAAATTCTTCCTCCAATCCAAAACTCCTCAACAACTCTCAGTTAACTATAGCATTCTCTATTATCTTTTTATGGGATGAAAACATATCAAACCTATCCCTATCATCAACAGATAAATTTTCAAGAGCTTGGGTAATTACTTGGAATTGTGTTTTGTGTCTTTTTAGTGCCCTTTTTTTTTTGTAAAAAAAATAACACACATTAGTTTATACTTACTTATACTTGAAATACATATTTCTATTTTGCTATCATCATTTTAAGTAATCAGAGACAAACTAGGGTTTCGACAAAACTAATAAGTCCGAGAAGAAAACAGAATTTGTAACTGTTTACACAAAGTTTTAAGAATAACATTACAAACTACTTTAAAAATAGAAGTTTCATCATTTTTATCAAGTTTACACAGAAATCTCGAAAACCCTAAAAATCTAAAATATAAAGCACATTCTATAATAACAGCGAAAAATAGAAAAGAAAGAAAGAAAAGAACATACTTGAGATGATTACAGTTTTGAAATACTGGAAGGCTTTGGGATTTTTGGTGAAATGTTCGTGAGTGCAAGCAAGAAAAATTTTCAAGTGTAAGAACAGTGTTTGTGTTGAGTGCAGAATGAATAGTATCTTTTTCTTTTAAAATTTTTAAGAGCTAAGTCAGAAAACAACAAAACATGTTATTATTAGTCATTTATTTATTAAATACTGAAGAAATAAAGAATAAACGATACTCGACTTAAAAACGAAGTCACGACTTATTTAAAAAGAATAAGAAAAAATTGTGAGGGCAAAAATTTCCTTTATTTTATTCAAAAAGAATTTAACATTGTGGAGGCTCAAATGGGAGGGCTCGACGAAGAGGCTGGACTTTTATATTTCACCTCAAAATTGTCAAGGCTGAAACTTGTACCTACATAAAATTTTCACAAAATAATATAGAACTACATTCATCAACCATTCCATTTAAACACATGATTTAACAAAAATAATCCATTTCAATAATCAAAAAAGAGTTTTACACATGGTTTTTGTTCTAGGACCACTTTCGTCCTATCCAACATTTTGTCATTTCCTATCGCTTCTCAAAACAACCAAATCCATCTATCAAATAAAAATAAAGAAAAAAAAGATGCAGGACAATCATTCTAGAAATCATCCTTGCTTCGTTTGATCACGTTGATTGGGCTTAATGTTGAAGGTAATGATCCTGAAGGTCTCTTTGAAAGAATTTTGGAAATTTGGTCAAGCTGGTTCTCTGAGTTATAAATGGCAGCAGTATGATTTCTCAAGGTAGCATCTATTCCATGCTGCCTATTCTCAGAAGCTTTGATAAACTGGAAAACTAAATCTTCAAGAGATTGTTTGTTTCCTTAATAAGCTCCTAACCCTTATACTGGTGGTTTTTGATAATTGGGTGGGTTCAATTGATTTTGAAAATTACTATTACTCCACCGGAAATTTAGATGGTTCCTCCAACCAGGATTGTAAGTATTACTATAAGGGTCAATCTTTTGGCTAGAAAAATTATTCACAAACTCACAACTTTCATAGGTCATTCCTTCAACATTTTGGCAAACAAATCAGCAATCATATTCACTTGGTTTCTCCAACAGACAAATGTTCAATTTTCTACTTGGAGCCTCAATTTTGGTAGTCAAATTTGATACGGTATCAATCTTAAAACTCCTCCTGATCTCTCTTCTTAGCTTTCATAGATGATCATTGATAATGGTTGTTATCCATATCTTCAAACAAATTTAAGCACTCCTCAAGGGATTTATAATTCAAACTTCTTCCAATAGCTGCATCTATTAATTGTCTAGTCCCATAATTCAATCCATTCTAAAAGGTCTGTACCTGGGGCAGTCCATGGTGTGGGCATCTTTCCAGCAACTCCTTCCATCTCTCAACTTGTCTGTTCAGAAGGTGGGAAATATTTCCACATGAAATTCTCAACCATTTGTTACCAAGTGGAGATATAGTCCTTTGGCAATCCATTTAGTTTTTAGCATTTCCTCTGAGGGAAAATGGGAATAATCTTAACTTAATTGCATCCTCAGACACACCATTTCTCTTAAATGTTTACAAATATCCAAAAACTGTTGTAGATGGGATCTTCATCCTGTAGGCCATCAAACTGGACCATTTGTTGGACCATTTGGATGATATTAGGTTTGATTTCAAAGTTGTTAGCAACAACCTTGGGTCTGTTGATGCTAGTATTGGCTCCATCTAGGTCAAGTCTGCAAAAATCAATCATTGTTCGAGATTGGTTTACTCTAGGCTGTTCATTATCTTCTTGGATTTCACCGTAGTTAGCCATTTTTTTATTGTTTGATTTTTTGACCTATGATGTGGTTTTGGATCAAACGAAAACAAAAATTTAGATTGACTCCTAGTCATATGCCTACATTTTATTTGAAAATAAATTAGAAGAAAACAAAATATATACAAAGAATGAATGAATGAATTAAAGAATAATGAATAAAATAATAAAGAATCAACAAAATAAGAAATAAAAATATGCAATATAAGAACAAAAAGAATTGAAGAATTGAAGAATTGACAAAGAACACAAAAATATACAGCAAAAATATATACAGCGAATGTACAAAAAAGAAAATAAACAAACAAATATATACAAAAACAAAAACAAAAACAAGGTTAGCTCAACAAACATATACAACAGATATTTACGATGTTAAAGCAGCTAGAACAACAAATGAAAATTGATTTCCACTATTTCCTTATTGAGCTTCAAAAACAATATTGAATCCAACACCATTCGCTGGCAATAATGCCAGAAAATTTACTTGGTTCTATTTGATGTTTTGAAATTCAGTTCATACTGATCATTAACCGAGTTTTTCAATTTTATAAATGTTTTCTAAATTAGTTTCAATACCTATGGTCTCGTAGGGCAAGCGCACCCATTAGATGTATCATAGATAGTGATTTAGGTTGGTCCTAAGGGAATGGTTGGCAGCTAGTGTACTCCCAATCTCACCCATTGTCTAGCCAAAGAAAGGTTTTAGAAAAATTATAAAGAAAAAGGAACTATGCTAAATTAGGAATATTCATGTTTAATGGGTAAAATAAGAAATAAGCCTGTAACTCCTATGAAACAATAACTCAGGGTTACTTCACCAATTCCTTATCAAGATGATTTGTTAGAAATAGTAAACTTCTTAAAAGCTATTTGAATTGTGCGTTTATACCGTCAGATTCTCTAATTTAAACTAAAGCTTCTCTCAAAGTTAGTAGTTTTAGATCTAACTGAAACCGGTAATATGAAATTCCAATTCGACCCATATAAAGAATAATAATCCATTGTTTTGAAAAAACAACTCAATGAATCTTTAAACAAGTGACAAAAAGTCTTCACCCATTCCTCGGCAAGAGGTAGTTAGGATCGACTCCATTAGCAACCACAGATCTATTCAATTTAATGATGTCTCGATCTATCCAATTGAAATCAATCATGGATATAAAAGAGTGCACCACTCCTTTAAAAACCATAAGTTTAAATTCAAGTCACTAATTACAAAACACCCAATCAAATTAACTTAAAAGTGCATTTGAAATCAAATTGAATCAGGAATTAGATTCGTAATCCCTAAGTTGTAGGAGTTTATTTCTCCATGGATTTATCAAAATAAGCATGAATTAAATGAAATAAAATAGATTCGAAAGATTAATAAATTAATTGCTCAGAAATTCATAGAAATTACAAACATTAGGTTAAATTGATTTTACTTAGAACACAGAAGAAATTCTCAAATAAGAAGAAATGGAAATTCTTTTACCCAAGAATCCTTTAGAAAACTACTCTATTTAATATTGATTTACATTGTTGGTACATGCTTTACGACGCACACTTGTATGTTTATTTATAAGCTACTACGCATAGAAAGCATGGCGTATTTTATTGACACATGATAGATTCTTTCTAACAGAATTTGTGATATTTTCCATGCGCACATGTAATCTGTGAAAACACTCGTTGAAGGTCGTATGTGATATGTCGGTCAAGGCTTGTATAAAGCAAAATCAAGCTCGACTTCAGAAATTTCCAAAGTAAAGTGTGCGTTTTTTTTTTTTCCATTACTCTATTAAGGGTAAAATTGACAAAGTTGAGGCTCATATTATTGAGGCTCGAGGTAATTCTAATGAAGATTTGGTTTGTTGAAGCACTTTTCGAGGGTCAAGATTTGAGGCTCGACTTTGAGGCTCGACAATGTATTTTCTCCAGAATGATGCTCGATCACTTCGACTAAAGTCAAGGATCATGTCGAGGGTTCGCAGTTAAGGCTCGATAGACCAACTTTTTTTTTTTCTTCCTTTTGTTTAGCCTCGGCTGTGACTTTATAGGGC
Organism: Combretum micranthum; assembly: GCA_024138025.1. Classification (NCBI taxonomy): domain Eukaryota; kingdom Viridiplantae; phylum Streptophyta; class Magnoliopsida; order Myrtales; family Combretaceae; genus Combretum; species Combretum micranthum. The sequence continues at coordinate 6,634 of JAMXBD010005019.1, forward strand.
TCAACTTCTGCAATCTTGACTTTACTTGTTCTTTTTGCTCCAAATTTGATTTAAAACACTTTGATTATTCCTTATTGAATTCTAAGAGCTTCAAAACAACATTATTTAGCGATAACATAAATTCTACAGGATTTCATCTAAAATTCTTAGCAAAATGAGCTCAAAATCCTATGAAAAATATAAAGTAAAAATGACTTGTCAACTCAATGGAATTTATCTTGAAGTTTTGCTATTGTTTTGCTCTAAATCTAATTCCAAACACTTTTTCTTCTCTTTTGATTCTAGGAGTTAGAAAACAACATTAAACATTAAAAGCACAGGATTCATAGGAATATAATAAAAAACGCATTAGATTAAGCCTAAATTCTTAAGAATAGAATAGAGTAAAATAGACTTATTAGTGATTATAAGCAACTCCATTATCATCCTAAATCTTTTCACAAGAATTATCTCTCAATCTATTCAGCTGAAACCAAACATGTATCTAAAAGGTGCACCACACAATTAGACCCATGGAAATAAGTTGAAGTACTAAATATAACTACCCATTCAATATTCAATTAAAATGCATTTGAAATCAGATGAATCAAGCAATGGATTCACAAACCTTAAGTTAAGATAACTATTTCTGCATAAATTGAAACATTAAGCATAAATTCAAGAGAAATTATATGAAATTAAAGATGAATAATATAGATTTGGCATAAAAATTTTGAAAGAACGAATATCAGCTTCTATATGAGTTTACTCAAAAAACTTGAGTCCCTAGCAAAAAGAAAGAGTTCTCTCACAAAATATTCTCTTACTACTCTATTCTACATTAGAAAATTTGTTACATATGGTGCAACATACTATTGTACATATGTGTATGTTTATTTATAGGTGACAAGGCACAAAAGTCATGAAAATTTTATTTGCAGACGTAGTAGATTCTTTATAATGGATTTTGTCCTTATCTTTATGCGTTTAAATTAGGGCAATGTGTCCGTAATAGTAAGGACAAGGTCACTTTTCACGGCTTGGATCACGAGCTCAAAGGTTAGCCACGATCTAAGCTGTGTCTTTTCATTAAAAGTGCAATTTTAGTGCAGTTCGAACCATGGGTGGAATCGTGGGCACGATTGGAGTTTCATAAGGCACGGTTGTCTCAGTATAAACCACATGGTGAATCAAGGGCACAATTTATGGCATGATTAGCATATTTTGCTTTGTTTTTCCCTATTTTCTTACCCTCGGTTAGGGTTTTGACAATCGTGGTTGAGTCTGTCTTCAAACATTATTGTTGTTTTACTCTAATCTTGATTCAAATCATTTTATTTCTTCTTTTCTTGATACTAGTTGTTGAAAAACAACATTTTCATAGTAATAACACAGAATCATGTGAATTTGTCTAAAAATAGATTAATTAAAGCATAAATTCCTATGAATACAATAGAGTATAAAAGACTTATCAATTTAGTAAAGATGTTTTAATTGCTGTGAAATCAAAATGTTGAAGTTAATTCGTAAATAGAAATAATTATACTTCTCCCATGTTGCTATTTTGCTGCATACTCACTCTGTTTTCAACTTAATACTTACCATTTTCCCAATTCTGTTGACTATGATTTTGATTTAGCAATAATGATATGCCTTGTAGCTTGTTTTTTATTTGGTCTGCATGATTTTGATTCAACTATTCCACTTTTTAAACAATATATGTTTATCCAATCATGCTATTTCTTAAACAGATTGAATTCTTCTAGGAATATCTAGTCATTTATGTTAAACCAATCTTGTTATTTTCATCAAGTTGTCCTAGCCTTTTTAAATAGTACATGTTTTCCTCCTTTGTATTTTTACCAAGTTATTGACTTTCCTCCCTTCAATTTTATCAAGTTGTTTGCAATTAACATTCTATTAAATGTTTGATTATCAATATGGTAATTTCGACATTTTTTTCCATAGGAAATTCTACCAAAAGGCTACTTATTGTATATATTTGTCCTTGATATTCATCCTTCATCTTTTCTATCATGAAAGAACCACATTACAAAGACAACTTTGATGTACCTGAGAGCCAAAAACACAATCTGTTACTCCTGTTTAAGGATAAAAAATCAGAAGACCATAGAGTCCCCTATAAGTGTTATGTATTAATGCATTACATTACACTTTGTTGTACAACTATAAGTTTTCTCCATATTGGCTGTTGCTAACAACTAGACTTTAAAATGGCATAAGTTCAAACCTCACAGCTTACAAGAAATACATAAATTTACACTTTAAACCATCTAACACTACATGATGTGTCATACCCCAAAGCGTACTCTAGTTGTATTATGCCCAATGTGAAACAAACTAATGTCCTTGAGATTACACAAATTATATTTAGGATCATCAAAGAGAATCACAAATGCATGATACAGCTAGTTATGGAAAGTGGCTCAACAGAATCTTTTGTTGCAATTGATAAGAATAGATAGATATTTATACAATCCACATAATAGCAAACAAATAAATTACACCATTTGTCTAGTCATTATACTAATGCATATCAAGTTCTTAATCATAACTTAAAAGTCTGACAAAGTAAAACATCTAAATAATAAAACATAAACTTTCTTCCTAAACCTAAGTTCATCAAGCTTTATGATCTATACTGGTGCAAAGCTCAAAAAGTATATAAGCCCTAGATGCAAAAGTACCCTGAAAAATCTATAAATGTGTGAGTAAAATCACAGCTCAGTGAGATAACCATATCATATCACACATCAATCAAACTAATTAGCAAACATATGCCATACTACATTCAATCATATGCACAACTATAAGCTTGGATAACCAAATTCTAAACAGGATGGAGAAATATGCCCTCTCATCAAGGTTGAAAAAGCCTATTCTCAATGATCTGCTATGCCCAGGAGAGACTAAGAATCAAGGAAATGGGTACCATACTTCTCAAATTAATTCAAAACACTTCATTTCCAACCTTGAAACTTAGAAACACCATTAAGTATTAGCCATTTCATGTTGATACCACTGGCGACTTTCTTTGTTGCCCGTTTAGTTCCTATGGAATCGAACAGAACAAAAGTAACCTTTCGTAAAACAAGGAAAATGGCATCCAGAAAAATCAAGTGAACACCAAAGAGTTGAAATGCTAATATGTAGTAGGCTACCATGTCTTAATGTAGAAATGCAATTCATGCATTGTATGATAGGCTTATTATAAGGTCATATAGTATTAGATCAATTTCATAAGTGACATCCAATTTGCAAACAATCCTCAACATGCCTCAAGCAATACTGGACTATCGAGCCTGGATTTTGAAAATCATCCGGTTCATTTCTTTTAACCCGATTCACATTAAACCCTAACCCATTTAACATGAATCCTCAACTAGGGATTAAAAGAAATTTAATTTGAAAATATTTTGGAGTCGCCAACTGATAGAAACCGGAAAAAATGAAAAGTTAGGATTAATGGATCGGTTAATCCTAACTTAGCCACTAGTCTTCGGAAATTTTGATTTAAAAATCAAACTTTAGAAAAAATACCAAATATCTGAGTCCGGGGACTAACCTATTAAAACCTAAGCGGTTACCACTTTAAGTTTAAAATTCAGAATTTATCCTTCTCTAAAGAGACTTGCAAAAAATATGTACAAAATAATAGCAATATTTATAAGTCAGAAATCATTTTTAATAATTTTTCTATTTAATTTTTAGAAAACTTATAATATTTACAAAGAAAAGAAAAAACACTCAAAAATCATATATATATATATATAAACTTATAATTACATTCATATAAATAATCATAAAAGTTTAGTGTTTATAAAGAAAAACTCAATTAATAAGAAATAATAGACCAATAGTATTTAGACTTATAATATTTAATTAATTAAATAATAAAAAAAGTTTTTATATTTTTTTAATGTCGCCCCAAAGGTGCCTATGTACGCTAATCTAAATCAGACAAAACGTAGTTCTTTTGGTAAAAAAAAAAAAACTTTAAATTTGTTGGTTAATCTTAATTTTTAAGAACTTTTTCCACTTTAAGTTTTTATAAATTTTGAATTTGTCTACAAAAAAACTCTTTTAATTTTGATTCCTAAGATCTAATCATTTTTATTATTTTATAAAAATAAGATTTTTCTAAGTCCTTTTATTAATTTTGAAAACACTTTTTGTATATATTTTCTAATCAAACAAACATACACATATTAACCTATTCATGAAAATTATTCAATAAATATCAAGACACACATATACACATTAATGCATTTTTTTAAAAAAAATATATATGAAACCACACATATACACATTAATGCATTTTTTTAAAAATATCGAAACACATATACATATTAAGACATTTATACATATAAAAAAAAATTCAAAAATATCAAAACATGCATGTACATATTAACACATTTTTCAAAAAAAAATTCAAAAAAAATATCAAATTTGCTAAAAAAAATAGATAAAATATTTTTTTCTGATTTTTAGAAATTTTTCTAGAATTTTTGGGATTTTTCTGGATTTTTTAATGATTTTTTTATAATTTACGTAATTTAAAAAACTATATTTATAAAATAAATAAATTACGGACTGACCTGGACCGTTGGATTAACTCGGGCGAAATCTGGATCATTGATCGCGTTGATTGAATCAGGAACGTCCGATCGAATTGATTGAATCAGGGACGTTGATTTGATTATCTGATCACAACCATTATATCTGAAGATTAAACGTGGACCGTCAGATCTATGGGGCGGACTGGATCCGGGTTGGAGTCGGGTCGGATCTCGGTTCGGATCTCTCCAATCGGGTGAAGAAGACGATGACATGTTCTTTCGAGGCGGATTCCGACGGGTGGTGTTGCTCGTTCTCCGAAACCTTGTCGGCCAACCTATCTCGCAGCGGCGGATCTCTTGGTGGTGGTAGCTAGCACCCAGATCGATCATAGGTGGCGGTACGACAGTGGCCCGATGGCGGCATACGGAAAGAAAAATTCCAAAAAATTTGCAGAACCCTAAATTGCAAATTCGAGCAATTTCAAACACTCTAATCAATCAAAAACACTTCCCTAATGATTCTAACACTCTTTAATTGGATCGAAATCCTCTCAATTACTTTGAATTTACGATTTTCGCAATTCGAACATAATCACTCTTATTTTCATATCTTGATGTTCTAATGTGTATTTCTTCAAATTGAAATATCCTTTTGGCTTGTGTGGTGATCCTATTTAAAGTGTTCGAATCAATTGGTTGTTTCGAAGCTTTATGAATGTTCAATTTTTCGAATCACGAATCGTTTGTATTTTTTTAAATAAGAACGATCCAAAATTGGGACTCGATTCGTGATTGTTTGTCTAAATTGATCACGAATCTTGTGTTTATACATCATGACTCCTCGATTAGGTGTGTTTAATTTGATCAATTGATACAATTTGGCCATATTCGAAGAAACATGTTACTTTGATGCGTTTTTTTCAAAAAGAACAATTCAAAATTAGGACTTGATTCGTGATTGTATGTTCAAATTGATCACGAATCTTGTTTACACATCATGTCTCCTTGATTGGATGTATTTAATTTGATCAATGGATACAATTCGGCCATGTTTGGATTTTGAAGAAACATGTTACTTCGAATTTTTCCCCAATTTTCATGCCTCAATTAAGATGCCTTTTGGGATGAATTGATACATAATTTGTGTACAGATGTGATGTATCCCATGCCTAGTTTGTGTCTGTACGCTTAATTTCGAAAAGTAACAAAGATTCATTGATCAAAAAGTGTCTCAAAGTGAATAAAGGAGCAAAATCTGCCTTTGGCTGGAATCGAACCTGGGTCCCCCTTGCACCTGAACCCATCTGTTCATGGTCTGAACCGTTAGGCCGTTGGCCTGTGCCTTGGTCATGTAGCCATACCACTAATATTTAAGGCTTTTCAAAATTTAATTAGACAAATAAAATTGAAAATTTGTTCAATTATATGTTATATTGAGCTCAAATTATATAATTATATATTTATTTTTATTTATATCATTATTATTTTTATTTATTATTTATTATTATAATATTTTTTTTTTGAACTCAACATGATGCTAATTTTTATTATAAATTTAAGCCTTTTTTAATTGGGCAAAAATTGGGTGTTACAGGACAAGCAAGGAAATTATCACTTTTATTATCATACTGTTGGCAATCAATCATACACAAATAAGCGTATATTATCTATGAACTCAAAACATACATCCATTTTCATTATCTGTTTAATATTTCAACCATTACTACGCTACAAGCACAACAATATGATAGATCAATATTACTCACTTGTTCATCTTTGCTTACTGATCATAGTAGTCCTTACGATGATCCAGTGACTGATCTGTCTCTCCTAATAGATGAGATAATAGACATTCATTATATATTAGTACTAGTATAAAGACTCCTATTATCCTTTAGTGTCCTCGATTTCAAGTTTCATTCTTTTTAACACGATTTTTACTATACTAATTGATTTTTATCATATGATTAGTTGCTCTAAAACTTATAAAGTCTATTTCACTAAATCTTATTATTAAGTTCATATGAACTAGATTTTCTTAGAAAAAGCATTTTAAATGATCCTAATTACTATTTTTAATGTGTAATCTTAAACTAAGCCTATTATACTCATTTCAACTCAAATTTTAACGTATAAATAAGCATTGGAAAGCTTATTATATGGACTCTTCAATTACTCACTCGAACCAACTATTTAAATATTTTTCTTTAGGAATCAAGAGATAAAATAAGGATCCTAATATTCTTGTCTTTGCATTCCAATTTCTATTTCAAGTCTAATTCTTTATTTTGTGTATAATTCATCAAGTTCCAGTATTTAAACTCAATTTTGAGCCTTTTAACCTATACTTGGCCAAGATTCATTTTATAATTTATAGGAGTGATCCTTGAGTTTAAACACTTGTTTTCAATCTAAATCATCAAGTAACATTTCATATCTTTGAATTATGCCAAGTTTGATTTGGAAGTCCTAGTTTCTAAAGTGTGCTGAGACATAATTGCTCAATTATGGGCTCATTCTGAATCCAATGAAATGATCATCTCTCTTATGACTTTATTAGACTAGACATGATTCCATCTACTAAATTAAGCACAATTTCTTCTTGAAACATCATAGGGCCGAAGGCTATAGGGCATATTCCCTAAGGTTTTCTTAACTTGTTTATTTCCTTAATCTTGTTTTCATACATGATAACATATTGTTGAAGACTTAAACTATATGATTTCATATTGGATCCTACTTAGTCCCCCTTTAGGTTGAAATCTTCATTTTAGTGCCTATGGCTTCATAAGGTGATTTTATGATTATTTGCTTCTTGATAAATTTTTCTCTTTTTTTTTTAGGCTAGATAATAGGAAAAGAAGGAGTAGAAGTATTCATGTCATGCCCCGAGGGGTACTCTAAACGTGACAATTCGCCGTACATAATACTAAAGCCTAAGAGTTTAGAATCCATCAATGATTTCCTTAATAATCTCCAAAATATTAACATAGCATACATTGATATAAGGAAATTACAAAATAAATTCATCCTATGTTCTCATTGCTTCCCTAAGAGTTTAGAATCCATCAATGATTTCCTTAATGTCCAGAACTCTGAATAGAGTCACGAGTATACCTGTTTCAACAAAGATCTATGGGAGTATAAGCTTACAACTAGCTTAGTGAGATATTCATTTTCATTTGCACTGTGATATCAAACAAGTTTATTTAATTTTCATACATATTCTATGCATGCTATACATCAAATCACATGATTGCCCAAATATATATATAGTTATCTAGAAACCATATATAGAACGGATTTACCCCTCCGCATCGAAGGTTAGAGAGATGTTGATGAAGATCTTCTCGACCTTCTATTGGTAATCCGTAGGCCCCCGCCTAGAGCGTTTGGTTGGCACGGCTCCAAACCTAGAGTCACGTTTCCCGAGCGATGTGGATTCTTTAGGAAGGAGCATGGCTCGTGTCTCAGCACGTTAACAGCACATCTAACTCTACGTGTAGGAGTAGTAGCCTTCCGAAAGAAATGTGACTCGATGGATGCTATGCATGAAGGTTTTATCTTTCTTAGGCCATACCTTATTAAGGTTGCTTAGGGGCGATCGAACAATTTAGGAAACAATAAACAAGCATACATGTAAGTAAAATACTTAAACAAACAATTTGAAGTCACAATATTCTTAATTCTCATTTCATCACATAAGCATAGAATCACGTACGAATAAATATATCCTGAATTCCCTACACATGTCTATTTTTATCTTTTCCTAATATACTAATACTACTACTTTACAAGCACAAGCAACATAACGAAATTAAGAGGAAAAACTCCCGCGTCCATTTCACATCTTCTTAATCGTAATAATCCTTAGGAAGACAAATTGTAAACCTTGGTTTTTTTTAAGTAGCCAAGGTAACTCAAGAACGAAACCAAACCCTAAATCGGAATATGTTAAGTCTGGAGTGAGAACTAGAACCCTAAATCCGACTTTTCTATTTTTCCAATTAAGAAACTTTTATAAGAAAATTTAATTTTGAATATATTTGATTCTTTTCAAAACAAGAAAAGATCAGATTTAAGAAAATTTCAATTTCGGGTCATCCCGAGACCATTATAGAAAAGCGTGCCTCGGAACTAGAATTTCAAAATTTACTTATGAATACTCATTTGAACCGAATAAAATAAGGATTTCAAAAATATAGATTTCATAATTTTCCGGCTTATGAAAAATACAGTTATAACCTTTTTATTCGTATTTTCTTACTACCGGTAATTAAATTGTCTTGACTACTATAATTTACTATTCACAAGTACAACCTATTACTACCTATTTGTACACTCTATTATTTGCAACACTTACCATCACTCAATCACTTCCCTTTTCAAAGGCTTTTTGTCCCTTAATTATCAATACAATTTATGACAAATTGTACTCAAATTCAAATCAATGATAAATCAATCAAACAAAAGGAAATCAAATTTCTTTCTTCCCCCTTTGGCATGTGGATGGCGTGAATAGAGCGCGCCCCCCCCCCCCCCCCCCCCCCCCCCCCCCCCCCCCCCCCCCCCCCCCCCCCCCCCCCCCCCCCCCCCCCCCCCCCCCCCCCCATGAGCTCCTTGTACAATTTTTTAAACTCATTTTTGTCACATTTAACCTAATTGCAATTCCTATATAAACTGCATTTTCTCTCTCTTTCCTCATTCTTTCATTTTCAAACTTTCTAAAAGGTAAAGGAAGCTCTCATTTCTCCCTTTTTTTTTCTTTATGCCGTGAGCTTTAGAGCCCACACACACACACACACACACAACTTGTTTCTTCTCCTTTTGGTCTTCTATTTTACCTTAAGTAAATGAATCTTGCTTCATATATCCTTAGATCCTTGTAATGGCAAGGATATTCTTGGATATTTCCAACTAAATATTCCCATGAGCTCTTGCTAGGGACAAGGAAATATCAAAACAAGAATACCGAACATCACAAAGTAGATCTAACATTTAAAGGACCTTTCATGCCAAAAGCTTTATGATTATTCATCAAAAAGTGTTTTGAACAAAAGATCTTTTATAAAAATATAGTTTTTATGTTTTCAAAACCTATTTAAGCATTTGATATAGTAGATCTACTATTTTACTACTCATATTCATGTAGGCATTTAAGATCTCATCATTATTTTGAGTTTATGTGCATTAATGGTCTTCAATGCTTTTGTCCTTAGTAAATAACCTTTCTAGTATATAGATCTATAGGTAGATGAGTTAATAAAGTCAAAAAGGAAAACACTTTTCAAGAAATGAACTTGTGTAAATTCAGATGACTTGAGAAACCTAGGTTAAAAACCCTTTTACTAACTTCTAAACATGTGTTTTACAAGAAAAATGAAGCCCATAGGTGATAGATAATGTTTGTTAATATTTTTCATGAGTTTAAATGAGTTTTTACTAAAGAAAATATTTGAAACAAGAGATGAAGTCCAATAAAAGTTTTGAGTTAAAAGTCTTGAAAACCAAATTCGTAATAATGGATAGATGGTTAGAAAACATTATTTTTCCAATTTCAAAAATGGTATTTTCTCAAATATATGAAGTTATTAGGGTATAGGTAAAGTAAATACTTAAAGTTCTAAGTATAAAATGCATTTTTCTTAAAAGAATCAACTTGAAAATGAAATTTTCTAAATTCGGATTTTTGGAGCTACCCTAGTGTAAGACCCACTTAAAAGTTTACAAATGAAGATTTTATTAAAGAAATAAAGGCCTTAGGATATAACTAATATAAGGGTCAAAATTTTTTTAAACAAAGTGGAGTTTTCCTAAAGAAAATCTTTATAATAAGTAAGTGTGACCAAGTGTAGTAAACTTACTTGTTAAACAATAGCATGAAATGATTTTCTAGAAAAAAGTTTATTTAAATTCTTTAAGTCTAAAAAGTTATAAGAACTTAGGCTCATTAGAGTTCATATCATGACATTCATAATAGGGAAACTCATTTCCATGGCATTTAGTTTCATTTTGTACTTAGGAACCTCAAGTGCATTCATGAAAAACCGCATTTTCGGAATCAACATAACCGCTGTACAGATCTGATCCCTCGTTTCCGAGGCTTAGATATTTTCAAAACTTGATTTAAACTTCATATTTAGAAAGCTCTTCTGAAGTAGATAGAAATCGATATAAAATTTATGAAATTCCGACTTAAAACGACCAAGTTATGGCCATTTTAAATCGGGACTTCGAAAATGACGCGAATTACTGTTTCACTAAGTTTTCTTAGAGTTTTAGTATCCTAAGGTGACATAATACTTATTAGGGTATTTCTTATGTGAATAAGTGAACTCGAGGACGTTGAATCTTTACCTCCGGATTACTATTACTAGAAGAAAGGCGAACCTATGGTGGAGTGAGTTTCTCTTCTCGATTCATTTATTGTATGTGCTTGTTAATTAGTGCACTAGAATGTAGGCCAAATGAATGGAATATGAATGATGGGGAATAATGGGAAATTGTATGTTGATGACGATGTGAGAACTAAAAATAAGAATATCAAAACCAGGTGATAAATTTTGGTTGAGTAGTTAGTTATGATGGAATGTTTGAGAAATTGTTTGACCGCCTAATTAAAATGACTTAATCAACTACTCGGACTAATGCCAAATTTGACATGTGCATATCATAAGGGGAAGGAGCATTAGCATTTGTAGGTTAATCGTGATCCACAAACGATATCAAATTGTAGGTTAATCGTGATCCATAAACGATATCAAATAATTGTAGGTTAACCGTGAACCATAAACGGCATAAAGTTAGTACCGCAGTATTCGTTAATCTGCTAACCCGGGATGGAGGGCTCAAGTCCATCCACATATAATTTCCAGCTGGTCATATGTTTATTGTTTGTTGAACTCATGTGTTTGGTGCATTCACTTGCTTGTTTCATCACTTGGCTGAATTGTTGTGACATGAATGTTATTGTGGAAGATTACACTCACTAAGCTAGTTAGCTTACATCCCTACAATTCATTCTTTTGCAGCTACCCCATTTGTGGCTTAGGCAGCGTGACCCAGCTGTATAAGTACAGGAGCTAGGAGTTTCCCTTAGAAGTTGAATTTTCTGTTTAGACTTCCATAGGAAACTTTTAAGACTTTGGATGGCTGTATAAGGCCATTGAATGTTTTTTTGCGGGGGAATGCCCCTTAGTAAATGTAATATTTATTTATGTCTCATGAGTTTTATCCTACTGCTAATGTATGCCAAGTTAAGCTTTTATCTCCATTTGGACTTGTACTCTATTGTTGTAAAGGTACGCCTTACATCTATATGAGGCTCTCGAAGGACTAAGGCTGTAATTCGGGAATCTTATATGGTATGTGGCGGACTGTTACGTTTAGGATACCTTATGGGGTGTGATAGAAATCCCATATTCCTCAACACTTAGACAAAAGAAATACTGAGGATGAGTATTTCATAGAAATTCTCCTTAAACTTTCTAATTCTATTTCACTATATTTGTAAAAAATCACATAAAATGAAATTCCAACTTAAAATGGCCATAACTTGCTCATTTTAACTTGGAATTTCGCATATTATATGTCGTTTTTTACCTACTCGAAATGATCTACCTATTTTCAAGGTTGTTTTTATATATAAAAAAAAAACCATTTAAGTTTGGAAACAGTGGGGTACAAAATCATTACGAAATTCTAAGTCCTCAAAATACCATTTTTCAAACTTTTCTTCATCCAAAAATCCTTAAGCAAAAATATAGATATTTATATGATTGAAAAATCCTTTGAATATATATATATATATATATATAGACTCATATTATATGCATGATTTTAGTGACGTTGCCTCAAAATAAAGTTTGTAAAAAAATTTGTGAAGATAGAGTTTGTAAAGTGTCATTCTTTGACTTGTGATTAATTTGCTATTTTGTAAATTTGTGACTTAGCAATAAGAAGGTCATAATTCAATATGTATATATATATATATATATATATTTCAAATCCTCAAAGGTTTTATATTATTCATAAATTCTTATTCAACAATTTATTTTTATAAAACATGATTTTCCCTATTTGTGACATAAAAACTCAAATGTATTTCTTTTAAAGAATTTTCTAAGTTTGACTCTTTAAGCAAAATTCTAATTTTTAGATTTTGTAAATGTAAAACTTGATTAAAGAAAATCATGATTTCATACTTATTTTAAGCCCATGAATGTTTTATTTTCATGTTAAACTCTTTTAACTAATTATTTTCCAAAATATGAATCGTTATGTGGTTATGAGGAAAATCATTCCAAGATATATAAAAGATGTTTCAATTTTTAGCATATGAGAAAAAATTTATGAGTGACTTATTCTAAACCTTTATGTTTACAATATTTCTTTATTAATTCATAATTTTTCCATACATGGACCTTCATTTGAAAATCTTTAGTTTATTATAAGTGAGTGTCTAGTCACTATAAATATTATTTGTATTTCCTTGATTCCATAAAAAAATAGATTTTTCTTCTTAAAACTTGTTTCCTTAGGTTGTATATCATTTTTATTTCTAAGTGGATTCTAACTTAGTGAGTAGATCTTTAAACTTGACTTAGAAAGATTATTTGGTTTCTAGTTTTAATTGTGAAGTTGGTAAGATTAAGTTTTTATGACAATTTTGCATAATAAGGAATTGTCACATTAGAGTTTTAATAATCTTACGTTGCCTATTTCGAAAAGAGAATGTTTATATATTTAGTTACTTCTTGAAGAAATCCTCTTTGTTGATACTTTTAAAAATCTATGATAAGCTTGTCTAAGTTTTTCCAAAAAAAAATTATTAAAAACAATTTCCAAGTCTTTGATGGAAAAATCTTTATTAAGTGACAAAATTTATTTTAAAAGAGCTTAGTCTCATTTTTACTTATTTAAGAAAATCTCCCCTTCAATTTTTTGAGACGAAAAGCAAATAAGCACAATAATAAGGTCAAGTATTGGGAGCCTTAGCTTCATCAAGGCTTCCTGGTCAAGTATTGGGAACCTTAGCTTCATCAAGGTATTCTGGGACTAAGAATATACTAGTCCCAAAAGAAAAAAGAAAGAAAGAAAAGAAAAAAGCAATAATAATAATAATAATAATAATAATAATAATAATAATAATAATAATAATAAAAGCATGTTAGTGAGAGTTAGTGAGTATTTAGGCTCTAAGAAATATATAGATATACATATACTTAATAATACATATGGAAGGTTAGGTTAGGAGCATAATAACAATAATATCAATATAATAACATAAGATAGCAAAATAACATAATGGAAATTTTTGACATGTGCAAGAACAAAACATGAACATGTTGTTTCTTCTATAACTCACATGAGCTTTAAAAAACAATAACATGGTCATGGTAAGTTACATGACATGGGAAAAATAAGAGTAGGAGATTTTTACCTAAAGGTATGTATTTGATGAAGAAAGAAAGTGATGGTTGTAAGAATATATGGATAGTGATATGTGGAAGGTGGTTTTTGTGTAGAGGAAAGAAAATTGAAAAGAGAATTTTGGGAGAGAAAAATTGGAGAGAGAAGTTGAGAAATAATTTTGATAGAGTTTTGTTATGTGTATGAGATGCGTGCAAAGAATGAAGGAGGAAGGGGGTATTTATAAGAAAAATTTGAGGGAAATTAAGAGTTAAATAAATGAAAAAGAAAAGAAATTGATGACGTGAGGAAGAAGAGTAATTAAAAATTAATTTTAGAAGAAAAGTGTAAGAGAAGTTAGTAATATGTGATGTATAATTTTTATGAGAAAAGAAAATTGTAAGAAATAGGTATGTATGTTGTAAGAATAGGTATTAAAAAAATTAGAGATAGATGAATAGTTATGAATAGCATAGAATATGACAATGAATAGTAAATAGACTAATAATTTATCTATAGTAAAGAAAATACGAGTAAAAATGCGATATCTGATATTTTTAGTTATCGAAAAAATTATAAACTGGTATTTTTAAAATTCTTATATTATTACAAATCTAACGATTTCATCGGAACATTTTTACTATTTCAAACCCTGGGACAACTTTTCAAGAACTGATCCCGTTCGGGTTCAAAACATACTACAAATTAGCAAATATGATATTTTTAAATTTCCCTATATTATTAAGAACTATTATCCACAATTATCTCAATTTTGTTGCTTAGGGTTTAAGAGTGTGGGATTGCCGAATTTAAACACTAGGGTTTGTTATAGACTTTGTTACCCTTTGGGGTTCTGATTTGACTTCTGGCCTTTGATTTATTAGTAAGGTCATAAAATTTTGGGTTTTTTTGACTGTGTCATATTTTTTGTTCAAAATTTATATTTTATTTTATTTTTTGTGACTTGTTTAATATTTTTCAGTTCTTGGGATTGTTGAACCAAGTCTAGGGTTAAGGGTTGACTCTGTTTGACTTTGGTGGCAATTGAAATTTTTTATTCTAAAATTCATCAAAGAATTTATGGTTTTAGTGTTTTTATCGCGAGTGTTATTTGGATATATCATCTTAATTTGCGTGTTAGGGATCAAATAGATGATTTGGTTAGCGTACGGATTTTGAATCAAACGATTATTAGATTTTCCATTTCGTTTGAGGGTTCTCTTTTTTTCAAGGTTAAGAATTTTTGTATTTAATCTTATTTAGAATTTGGTTTTAACTTGGGTTGGTTTCAGGTCTTGGTTTTGATATTTTAATTTTGAGATTATTTTTTTAAGAATTATGAAAAATTCAGGGGTTTACAATTCACCAACTTTCCTTTGGAATATGACCTAAACCTTTCTACTATAATACATTCGAAAGGTGCACTTGCCTTTTGTTAAGACCATAGTTAGATAAACATTTAGAAAAGAAATTACAAATTTAAAACTTAGTCTAGCAATTACCATACGACAATAGGGGTCCAATTTGAACTAAAAACTCTAAGTTGTGCTTTATTCATTATTTGACTTAATTAAGAAGTGCTAAATTTCATTGGTTGATGACTCAATGTTACTTGTTTATTGAGGATGTATTGCATGGTTAAGGGAAGGAAAAGAATAGAATTGTGCTCCTCATTCCAGTGTGAACTCATAAGGTCTATTGTGGGCTATATGAAGACAATAGGCTTGCTTATGGCTTATATCATGCTTATTTCATGCGAATTCTAGAAGATAAAATGATTTAACACAATTTTCCCTTATGCTTGTATTGTATTCACAGTTAGAAGGCTCAAGAATATCAACTTGTAGCATCAAATCATCATCCTCTATCTATTAGCTAATGTGTCATTTTCAAAGAATAGGAGACAAGGTATTGAAAATGACATCTAACCTCCCCTCCAAATTATAATCCCCAGGTTTTCATGAATAAAGATCTAATGTATTTTTGAATGGGTATGTTATAGTATATGAAATTTGAGTAAATTTAAGTATAATAGTTTTTTATAAAATCAATTTAGTAAGAATAGAAGTTTAAAATCATTAATTGAATTGATTTAAGGAAATTGTCAATTAAGTATTCTTTATATTCTTCTAGAAAATTGAGTTTTGCAAAATTAATTTCTAAATGGCTGACAATATTGATATTCTTATAAGGAATTATTTCATCAAATAGAATTTATAAACTAAATTGTTACTAAACTTGTTTTGAGTTTGAATAAGTAATAACGCTAATATTATAGAAATGTAATGGTTTAATATGTGTTTGTTTTGAACTTATTAGGCTGTAAAATTAATCTTGATGATCCACCATAGCTCCCATGCGTGCGCGTGCACACCACACATAATCCCTTTTAAATTACCCCAAAAGTTAAAGAAAAATTTTTTATATATGCAAATAATTATCTCTTAATGGCAGAATTTATTTCTCCTTCCTTGCTCCCTGTAAACCCCTAGATTTTATGTCAAGTCTTAAGTTCAAACCTTAGAACTGAAAGTCAATCAGAAACCCTAAAGTCAATCAGAAACCCTAAAGTCAACAAAATCTATATCAAACCCTAGAATTTAGATCCGCCAATCCCATGCTCTTAAACCCTAAACAACGGAATTGAGATTATTATAGATAATAGTTCGTAATAATATAGAAGCTTAAACATATCATATTCACTTATTTATAATGCGCTTTGAATCCAAACGGGATTAGTTTTCGAAAACCATACCCCCGTACACCAGAAGGTAAAAATATTTCGATAACACCGTTAGATTCATAATAATACAAGGATTTCAAAAATATCAGTCTTATAATTTTTTGGTACCTAAAAATATTAAATATCGCAAATATACGCATATTTTCTTATTACTAGTAAATTATTAGTCTTGTTTACTACTCATTGTTCTATTCTGCTATTCGTCTATCTTTATTTTTTCTCACTACCTATATATCTATTTCTTTACCTTTTACATTCCCCATACATCTTAAATCATATCATATCTTACATATTACTTACTTTTCTTTACAAAATACAAATCAAATATTTTTCTCCCCTTTTTCCTTTCAAACCTGGAGACTCTCCCCACCTCCCCATGCCCCCAAAACACACAATGTCTCTATATATATATTTTTCTTTTTCCTTTTATTTTATTACACTCAATTTCCCTCCATCTTCTACTATGAATACCCCTTCTCCCTCCACTTCTTCCACACTTTTCATTTTACATAACAAAACTCTACCAAATTCTCTCCACAATTTCTCTCTATCGAAAATCTTCTCAAATCAATGATTCTTAACTTTCTTTCCTCTATATAAAAACCATCTTCCACATATTACTACCACTATCTTTTCCTTTCTTCAACAAATACACGCCTTTAGGTAAAAATTTTCCTACATTTTTTTTTCATGCCATGTAACTTAGCATGACCATGGTGTTGTTTTTTAAAAGTCATGCGAGTTATGAAAGCAACATATTCATGTTTTGTTCTTGCATGTGCCAATAATTTCCATTATGTTATTTTGTTATTATGTTGATATTATTATTATTATGCTCTTAATCTAACCTATATATATATATATATATATATTATTAAGTATATGTATATCTATATATTTCTTAAAGTCTAAATGCTCAGTAACTCTCACTAACATCTCTCACTATTCTTATTATTATTGCTCTTATTATGCTTTTCCTTTTTTTTTTTCCTTTTTCTTTTGGGACTAGTCTATTCTTAGTCCCAAGATACCTTGATGAATACTTCACCTTATTATTTTGCTTATTATTGCTTCTTATATCTTTCCTATATTATTATTTGATATTCTAGTCATTTTCATAACTACATAATCATATGCATGCATCATCATAATGATATTGTGTCAACAAAAATAAAGAGAAATTTTCTTTAATAAAGGAAAATGGAACCATATATAACTTTGTCACTAAATAAAGATTTTGCCAACAAAACGTAGAAAATTATTTTAACAAATTCTTTTCAAAAATTCAGACAAACTCAACATGAATTTTCTTAAATGTTAATAAAGATGATTTCATCAAAGTTAACTAAGGAAATAAACACTCTCTTTCATGATAAATAACAAGAATTTTATTAAAATTTAGTATTAATAACTCTTTGATATGCAAATTTTTTCATAAAGCTTAAATTAGGATTTTACCAACTTCATAGTAAAAACCAAGAACTAGACTAGTTTTTAAAGTAAAGATAGAATCAACTCACTAGTTTATAAATCCACTTAGAAAAATAAAAGTTTGCACCAAAAACCTAGAAAGTATATTTCTAAATGATAAATCATTTTCAAAGAAATAGAAGAAGATAAATATGATAAATTCAAAAATAATAGATATTATCAATAACTTAAGAAAATGTTGAAAATGTTTCCTTCCAAGTAAAAATTGGTAGAGAAATTAAAAGACTAACTTTTAGAAATAAAATTTATCTTTAAAGAAGTCAAGAAATAAAAATATAGGAGAGAAACACTTGTTCATAATTTTCAATCAAAATCATTTAAAAGGCAAAATATACGTAATACAACTCAAATTTTTAGAGACTATCAACAACTAAGGAAAAATTTTGGGAACTTCATTTTCATCACTAGAGGTAAAGTTTATAGATATCCTAAAAGACCAAGTTAAGAAAAATTAATTTATCTTAGAAAAAATTGAAAATAAATTTATAAGAAAATACTCATTTATAATAACCCAAGAATTTATAGTGTTTTCTTAAACCAGTTAAAGAAGAAATTGTTAAAGTTCAAGTTTTCAACACCATAAGACAAGTTATTTTATGAAAAATAATCATTGAGACAATACCATTAAAATCTTGCATACAATATGATTATATATATTATATATATATTCAAAAATTTCAATCATGTAAATATCTATATTTTCACTAAAGGATTTGGATAAAGTGAAGTTTGGAAAATCGTGTTTCAAGGGCTGGGATTTCCGTAGTGAATCTATACCGATCTATTTTGCAACCCAAAAGAATTTTTATGATAAAAATAACATTAGAAATAGATAGATCTTTTCGATTAAGTAGAAAATAATATTAGATGCGAATTCTGAGTTAAAATGAGAGCAATTATTGCCATTTTAATTGGAATTTCACTCTATACGATTTTTGACGAACTTAGTGAAATAGAATCAACAAGTTTAAGTAGAACTTCTAAGAAATAATCATTTTGGGTATTTCTCTTGTATATGTGACGTAGAGACCGAGTTTCCATACCCCAAGGATTATTTTTTACTAGAAGTTTTTGCTCAAATGACTAAGTGAGTTTATTTCTTACTTTTTGTACTTATGCTTTTGCCTGTAAATTAGTGGCATTAGATTTAGGAAAAGATAAAATGGAAAAGTGCAAGTGCTTTACATATATAATTGAAATTATGATTAAGTATATCGAGGTGGGAATTGCTTATAATAAATATTTGATCTAATATAGGAATGACTGTCTGTAATTTCTATGATCACTCGTAAAATATTTAATCATGCATGAGCACTTAATTAAATTGATTCATGCATACCATTGGGTGAGTTTATTGCATTCATTACCATACCCTTGGTGGGACAAAGACATAGTAATGAGATTCGTAGAGACTAAAAGATCTACAAAACGGCGAAGGGTCATTCGAATTAAATTGCAGTGCACAAATACCTAAATAAACTATATCTTTACAACTAGGTAGTGGCTTGAATAAAAATTACTAAGAAATAAATTATATTTTTACAGCTGGGTAGTGGCTTGTATAAAAACTACAAAGGAATTATAATTGTGAAAATCGGTCTGTTCGACTTGGAACACCTAATCCCGAAGAGATGGTAAATCCATTCAACATATGATTCCCGAAAAATCATATGTATTATTTGTTCACGTGCTTGTACATCTCATTTGGCTGTTTAAATTTACTTGTTTTAATTATTGGCTATTTAGTGTTTAATTGTGGAAATAATTCTCACTAAACACGTAGCTTATACCCTCTTAGATATTTATTGCAGCACTCATACCTTTGGTTGGAACTCAGGAGATATTTTATCCATGTAATACCTTTTCGAGTCAAGAGCTTTTGGATAAAAGTCAAAAGCTAGAAGTAGATATAGACTTCCAAGTAAAACTAAAAAATGTAATTATTTTTTAAAATGGACTCTGTTGAACTTAGTTATCTTTTATGGGGAACGCCCCTTAATGTTTGCAAGACCTCTATATTTCTGGAACATTGGTTATATTGTTATGATTTACCTTCTTAATTTCTAATATGTACAACTGCTCAAACGGCTTAATCTAAAGTTTGGTCCTCTTAAATCATGAATGTATGCCTTTCACACGACATTGAGACTTTTGGGATGACTAAGGTTGTCATACTTAAATCTTAATATTAAGTGCGGTGGACTGTCACTTTAGGATACCCTTTAGGTGTGACACACTCTCTCTTTCAAAAATTGACATTCTTGGACACAAACACTCCACTTTATAACTTCAAATTTATTCTCTTAAATCTCTAAGAAAGCAAGAGAAGTTTTCATCTTCAAGTTAAAGCAAGAATAGGTAAGTTAACTCATGCTTTATCTTTGTTGTTTTTGTGTTTGAGTAGTTATAATATAAGTTTATTGTTGGTTAATGGCTTATATGGGATGATTTATGAGGTTGTATGATATAAGAAGTAGAGTGATAGAGAAGTGATTTTAAAGTTCCAAAGCTTGAAGTTAATGGTTGGTTTGTTAATTGGTTGTTTGATGTGGAAAATTGAGATGGATTGGAAGAGTTAAAGTAGTAGATGATGAATTTAAGACTTATATCATATTGGACTACATTGGATGGATTGAGACAAGTACAATTGGCTAAAGTGTGTAAAATTGTAAAGTGTAAAAGTGTATTTTGTTGTTATTTGACTACAGGGTGTAGAGGAGGGCTATTGCAAGTTCTGTTCGTGTTTTGGGTGGATACGTCCCTCTCCATATGGGGCGTAGCAAGGGGTGTAGTGGCCTTTGGTCGTCAAGTGATCCTCCATATGGGGCATGGCAAAGGGTGTGGTGGCGTCTGGTCATCAAGTGATCCTCCATATGGGGTGTGGCAAGGGCCTGGTGGCCTCTAGTCATCAAGTGATTCTCCATATGGGACGTAACAAGGGGCATGATGACCTTTAGTCATCAAGTGATCCTCCATATAGGGTGTAGTGAAGGGCATAGTGAAGCTTGTGTGTTGCCCTGTCTCTCACAGCCCTAGTATGGGATGTGGTGAAGGGCGTGGCAACCTTAAAGTGTCTTTTTGTCTCCTTTAGTTTTAGAAGCATGTTTAATCCTTCTTGTCTTTGTTAAATAGATATTAATACAAGCTTTTCTATCATATAGGAACCTTATATCATGATTTGGACTTTCTGGTGGATTATTATGACGATTAAGGAGAATGTACGGGTGAGTAATATGAATCCTATCACTTTGTTTATGATTGTAAAATAGTTTAATATAGTCTAATCACAATTATAAGGAATCAAATGCATGAGGATAGGAAAAATTGTATGCTATATGTTGTATGTTTGAGTTGTAAATCTTCATAATCAAAGTGCCAACTACTTGCTTGATATTAAATTATAGTTTGTATTATTGAGTGTCTGAAATTGATATGAAAACATGATAATATAGAATTAAGTTTATTGGACTTTTAAAGTTAATATATCATGCACTTCATAACATCACACTACATTAGCATGGTACTCATGTCCCGTGTTAACCTTTCGATTCTGTGATAATGCTTGTTGGGACCAGTTAGTCTGCTTGTAAGTTGCCATAGGGCTGTCAGCTTCATAGGAACTAAGTAGGCTTCGAAGGAGGTTGCCTGTATTGGAGTTGGCTTTAGAGTGTTAATACTTAGTGAGATTGCTCAAGTTCTAAAAGAAGTGGAGGGTGTTTATGTGAAAACTATTTGGAAATGATAAAAGAGAATGGAATAGTCCCTACTTCTTTAGTTTTTAGATTCTCATAGGCATGAACTACTAAACTTATCCTTCAACCCCCTAGGAGGGCGTAAATCCCCATAGGTTTAAATTCCAGTTATTCAAATCATGTTTGCTTCATATGTTTGATGAGTGCATTGCATATGGTTACTAACAAAACTTATTTGATACTAGTGATATGCATTTAGATTATGTTATTCACTAAGCTTTATATACTCATGGTTATAAGCAAGAAGACAAAAACCAAGTCCAGGTGTGGGAGTTAGTGTAGAGTGGACTTATGAACTCTTTTGGAAAGAAGACTATTTGTGTAATTGAGACTTAGTTATTATTTTATAATCGTAAAAGTTAAGTTTTGTATTTCTTGTAAGCCTTGTTGTAAAAAGGTTTTGATAAAGCCCTGAAGACCATAGTTGTAATATTTTGTGATGGTCGAGATTTATATGTTATGTTCTTTTATGGTTAATATATATATACAATCTCTTCTCACTCAAACAACTATCGATTCTATCTTAATTGTCCACTTCAAATGGGGAACGTTAGTTGTGTAGTACTTATGTAACCTTCTGGATGCCTTAGTTAGTTACATGGTGTATTATTACAACTAGGATATGTTGTAGGGGTGGGACAAAAGTTAGTATCAGAGCATGGTTGTAAGGGAAAGAAAGAAATTGAATATATATTGTATATATATATGTTTGACTTCTGTAGAGATGTTTTGGCTTAGATTGAATAAGACCTAAGTTATAAAGAGAAGTAAGTTTGGATTTAGGTAAATGATCTACACATAAGTGGTTAGAAATTAAAGTGTTTTTATGCTTGATTGTGATTGTTTACCTATTATGTGTTAGATAATAGTGTTGTTTGGATATTACAGAGATAACAAGAGTTTTGATGTGTGATGCTAAAGTTGATTGTTTGGAAATTGACTTTAGCAGATGGAGATGTAGAACCGAGGATGCTCAATCTATAGCATCGGAAGCTTAGTCTCAAGCTTTTGGACCTACTGAACATGGATTGCCAGAACCACAAAATGTTCTCCACCACCTCCAGGTGGATTGGAAGATATCTTAAGAGCAATTCAACAACAGAAATGCTTTAATTCTCCATGCCTTATAGGGAGGATAGATTAGAGTATCACCCTAAGTTGCTCTAATTGAGGTACCTGTTGCACCTGCTACGGCACCTCACGGATCTAGGTCTCATACCCTACATGTTCCTCCACCTACTACTATACAAAAGGAAGTGGAACAATCTATTCACTCTGTTGATGAAAGTATAGCACCACCTTTAGCTTAACTAGAAATACCTATGCCTCCACTACAAGTCCCTTGACTCCAAAGATGTTTACTTCCTGAGTTTAATAAGTGTAATTGATATTTTGAGGGTGCATTGGGAAAACCTGAAGAAGCCGATGATTGGCTATCTCAGGTTGAAAGATCATTCAACGTGTTCCAAGTGTCTGAGGCTCTAAAAGTATCTTATGGAACTTATTTGTTGAAAATGAGAGCCAGATTGTGGTGAGATTCAAAGGAAAGATCCTTGTCTCGACCTGTTGAATGGGCAATGTTTAGAACAGAGTTTTTAAAAGAATATTTTCGTAGTAGTTTGAGGGTCAAATACAACACTAATTTAATGAATTTGACCCAAGGAGATTGGAGCGTCGATGAATACAAGAATGAATTTAACAAATTACTTCAATTTGCTCCTATGGCTTATAGAGACAATGATGAATTAAAGAGGTCGGTTTAGAGCCACAGTATCAAAGAAGGTTAGTGGAGTTTGAAATTGATGATTTCTCTATGTTGTCAAACAAGGCCTGAGTCATTGAACGAGCTAAAAAGTATGAAGCTGAAAGATACAGAAAGAGAGGTCAATCTTTTGGAAAAAGATGTTATGATGATTCTGGTAGTGGATCCTCATCAAAAAGGCTAAGTTTAGTAAATCCTTCGTGACACCAAAGGGAAGAGTAACGGGGAAGAGTAATGCTATTTGTTAGAAGTATAAGGAGCGCCATTTCCCGAGAAAGTGTCCTCAACTGGGAATTGACGTTACCATTGTGGAGAACCTAGACATGTGATTGGGAATTGTCTTAAGAAATTAGGAGCTACTTGTTTTATTTGTAAGAAAGTGGGACATGTGCTAGTTAATTGTCCTCAAAGAAATCAAAAGGAAGGAAATAAGCAAACTA
>JAMXBD010005020.1:0-30735 GCA_024138025.1 Combretum micranthum
ATCGATATATAATTTGCGAGATTCCGAGTTAAATGACAAGTTATGGCCGTTTTAAGTTGGAATTCCCGCTTAGGACGCGAATTACAAATTTGATAGTTCATATGAAGTCATTGGATTAGTTTGAGTTTAAATACTTATTAGAGTATTTCTTCCTTTCTAGGTGATCTCGAATTCGAAGATTTCCTACCACCGGGTTACTATTACTAGAAGACTAGTGATCCAATGGCCGAGTGAGTTTTCTCCTTGTTTTGTTACCTTGATTGTGCTTGTAGTTAGTTGCATTAGAATTATAGGAACAAGATAAAAATCGATATGAATGGGGATCGAATATATGATGAGGCTGTGATGAATGTATGCCAAAGGATACTAAAGCATATCGAAACCACGATTTGATTGGATAACTGCATTGTTCATATTATTTCTGTTTTGTGTATGATATTGGTTGATCACTCTAAAGAATGTATAAATATTTGACCTAAGCAAAAATTAAATTGGTCATGTATCGCATCGGACATATTGCATTTGGTAGCGTGCTACTCCTACGCAGGTCAATCGGTATGGTCCGAGGACTCGTTTGGATAATGAGACCCGGGATCAGAGCTCATTCATAGGAAACTAAGGCGCATCAGGGATGCATTCCATGTGTGAGCCTAGCCGAGGCGAGTGCTATGAACCGAGGGCTTGGGGACTAGCAGCGATCGTGTAGACTTCAATACCATCCCTAACCCAAGATACGGAGGGCGTAAATCCGTTCTGTGTGTGGGTTCCGGATACCAATGCATAATTGTTTGCTCATGTGTTTGTTCATGCATAGCATATGATTGATTATAACTTTCTTGTTATGGTACGGAATTAAGGAAATTCTCATTAAGCTAGTGTAGCTTATACCCCTATAGTTGTTTAAATGAACAGGTTATCTCAAGAATGCAAAGTGGGGACCAAATTGGTTGGAGCCGGGAATAACTTCGGGAGTTCGGCAAAGAATAAGAATGTTTGAAGTTATCTGCAAGTTTTATGATTTGTCTTGCAATAGTTTATGCAGGGAAGTCTGTGGATGAATGTAATTGAAGTTGAATGATTTGTATTATGAAGTATAGTGGTTTGCATCGGAAGTATAGTGGATTGTATTTCCTTTACATTGTTACTCAATTGTATCAACATAAAATGTATCATTCCGATGTGTCTCCTTTATGTGTTAGACGCCTTGTACATAGTATGGAAGCCTTCGCGTGACTTAGGTGGTCATTCTTGGGCTTTAATATTATTGTTGGTTTATCTCAAATGATGATTTTGATGATAACAAAAAGGAGTAAATAATTACTAACATATTTATTAAGTGTGCAAGGATTTAATATAATCAAAGTGGTTTACAATGACTTAAGAGAATGATTTCAAAAGAGACTCCATGCAAAGAATACTTTAGAAAGTGTTTGAAGAAGATTTCAAGAACAAATGAGCTGTCAGAAGGTTAATCAGAAAGTTCTCCCTGGCTTTTTAAACTATCAGAAGGTTCGTTAGAAGGTTCATCAGAAGGTATCATCAGAAGGTGAACTGCAACAAAAAAAAATGATGAGTTTCAGCTCCAGATTCGAATTTCTTTTTAGATTTAATATGTTGAAGACCAGCTCCAAAGATTGAGTATATTTGGGTAATATACTCAATGTGTTCTACAAAGTTGGTTCAATATCCATGGGATTCGAATTTCGTCGGATTAAAGTTCATTTTTTTGAGAAATTATGTTTGACAGCAAGAAAAAGAACGTGACATACAATGATGCATCTTCAACAGATTATTCAAATTTTAGTTGGAAATATGGAAAACATGATCCAAATATGCAAGGAACTTGTCTGATGATTATTTATCCATATAAGGAAGTCGAAATTTATGGAAAATACGATATTTTTGTTCATGAACAGTACCAGACGAAGGAACAAGTCAACAACGGTGATTTCAAATTCGAATTTCAAGTTCAAGATAATTATACAAGTTGTTGGAGATTTAAACTTATCCATTGGAGCAAGAATTTCGAGATTACAACAACAAGATCTCAAGTTATTCAAAATTTGAGATTTTGAAGAAAGAGAAAGCTAATATTACGACAAAATAAGGAGCAAAGTTTATCCGATTGATTCCTAGCCGTTGGAAGATACAAGGATAAGTATACTCACCCAAGACAGAAAAAAGGAAGCACAATCACATGAAAAAGAGGAGAAAACAAAGAGCCACGAATTTCTTTGAATTTGAGCAAATTTACTGTCATATTCTATTGTTACTATTCCTTGAGCGAATACATTTGAGGAAACATAATTTCTTTATTCCTCTGATTTGTTGTTACACATTTAATGTGAGTTGAGAGTTACAAGTAGGCTTAGTTGATTGATTGTTTGTGAGAATCAAGCTAAGTGAATTGTAGCCAAAAGTTTGGCAAATACTTCTTGTAACTTCATTGATTTGATTGGATAGTAGAACACAAGGTGAGAATACCGGGACCCGGCTTGGAGCTGGAGAGAGGATTGACGCTCGAGGCGGAACCTCTATAAATCGATCTTGCAATCTCTTCTCTACTTATCTTTTAATTTCGTGCATATTTTATTGTTTATTCTTGCTGCATTATAAACTCAGAAGACCAGTCAGAGAGTAACTGGAAATTTAAGTTCTACTGAACATTGAACTCAGAAGATCAGTCAGAGAGTAACTGGGAGCAAAATAAATTTTATTAACATATTTTTTTTTAATTATTTGCAAACTTGATTTGTCTGATATTATTCGAAATTTATCAATATATTTAAAATAGAGTTTTAAACCATTTAATTTGAGTAACTAAGTAGAGTGAATTTGGTTGATTTTTAAAAAGGTTAAATTTTATTAAATAACCAATTCACCCCCCTCTTGGTTATTCTTTTCGGGACCAACAATTGTGTACGGCGGACTGCCAGTTTAGGGTACCCTTCGGGGCGTGACAATGAGACTGTGATGAATGTATGCCAAGGAATACTAAAGCATATCGAAACCACGATTTGATTGGATAACTGCACTGTTCATATTATTTCTGTTATATGTATGATATTGGTTGGTCATTCTAAAGAATGTATAAATATTTTGACATAAGCAAAAATTAAATTGGTCATGCATCGCATCGGACATATTGCATTTGGTAGCGTGCTACTCCTACGCAAGTCGATCGGTATGGTCGAGGACTCGTTTGGATATGAGACCCGGGATCAGAGCTCATTCATAGGAAACTAAGGCACATCGAGGATGCATTCATGTGTAAGCCTTGCCGAGGCGAGTGTTATGACTGAGGGCTTGGGGACTAGCAGCGGTCGTGTAGACTTCAATACCATCCCTAACCCAAGATACGGAGGGTGTAAATTCGTTCTATGTGTGGGTTCCGGATACCCATACATAATTGTTTGCTCATGTGTTTGTTCATGCATAGCATATAGTTGATTATAACTTTCTTGTTATGGTACGGAATTAAGGGAATTCTCACTAAGCTAGTGTATCTTATACCCCTATAGTTGTTTAAATGAACAGATTATCTCAAGAATGCAAAGTGGGGACTAAATTGGTTGGAGCAGGAATGACTCCGGGATTTTGGCAAAGAATACGAATGTTTAAAGTTATCAGCTAGTTTATGATTTGTCTTGTAATAGTTTATGTAGGGAAGTCTGTGGATGAATGTAATCGAAGTTGTATGATTTGTATTTTGAAGTATAGTGATTTGCATATAAAGTATAGTAAATTTGTATTTACTTTACATTGTTACGCAATTGTATCAACATAAAATGTATCATTCGATGTGTCTCCTTTATGTGTTAGACGCCTTGTACATAGTATGGAAGCCTTTGCGTGACTGAGGTGGTCATTCTTAGGCTTTAATATTGTGTACAGCGGACTGCCACGTTTAGGGTACCCTTCGGGGCGTGACACTTGTTTTCTAAAACTTGGTATTTTATTTCTTCTACAAATTTTATTTGAAAAAAATCCTCTTTATTGATGAAATCCTTTGTTTTTTATCTTATCATATTTATATTCTTTCAAATAAGTTCTTTCTTTATAAACTTTGGAAATCATTATTTTCCTAAGTGGGTTTATAATTTTATGGGTTGATTTTATCTTAACTTCGAAAACTAGCTTGCTTCTTGGTTTTGTTATGAAGTTGAAAAAAGTTTAGTCTTAAGCTTTTTGTGAAAACTTTGAATGCCAACAAATTATTTTCCTAACACTTAGGTTATCATATTATGAAAAGAAAGTGTTTATTTCTTATATTTCCTTGGTAATACTATTGTAACACAGAAAAATAAGATAAAATAAAGATAAATGGGTTATGCTATATTATAAGCTTACATCAAAGCCAAAACAAGTTAAGTTTGGTTAATTTTGTTTTGAGAAAGAATTGTGAAAATTTAGAACTTTTGCAAATTTTTTATAGATGCAATGTCGGCATTTGGAAAGGGAATGCCGCCGATGTAGAGGCAACGTAGGTGGTGTACAGTACCAAATTCTTTAACACCGAAGTGAACGCCGGTGTGTGCATGTGTTTTTGCAGATGTTGAAGCTGGATCAGAAGCATTATTGTCTAATGCCGGCATTGAGTTAGGTTTTGTCGGCATTTGGTGCTCGAAACGACACAAAGGATTTTGTTGCACGTCGAACGCCTCCTCCTGGGGATCATACGCCACCAGCGTAGGAATTAAATTTGCCGACGTATGTGCAAATTCTATAAATAGACGTGTTCGTCTGAGGGTTTTTCTACAAAAGTTATTTCATCCTTTTTCCTTCATAAGAGAGAGAAGTCTAGTTATTCTTTGTGTTTTAGTGTGGAATCTTCATCCTAAGGCGAGTTTGATCAAAGGAGAGTGATCCTAATCCACCCACAATACGTTTTCTATGCATTTATGCATAATTCCTTACGGTTTTGTTGTGTTCTTCAAGGAAAAACATGGGAAGGATTGAGATCTCAAGTTTAATCTATCTTGGTTGGAGAAGGAGTGAGTTTTGTGATTTAAACAAGTAAGTATAATGTTCTCATACAAGTTTTATGCGAATTTCATGCAAGTTCTAAGGATTTTGTGGTTGTTTGCATAAAGGAAACCCTAGCTTTGGGTGAGATCCGAATTTGGTAAATGTAGATTGGGCTCTTGATTATCTAAATCGATGAGTTATATCTCCTCTATGATGGTGTTAATCGATGTATGATTATATTACCCTTATACATTCTTTATGTTATGCAAATTAGGGTTTAGGTGAAATATTCGGTGTTTGTGGAGTTTTGTGCGGTTCATTGTTGTTCTTGAGGATATTTATGGAGTTTAATCAAAATAGATGGTGCAGATTGCTGAGATTTCTTATAAGGTTAAGGATTTTGGAGAATTCATGTCTGTTAGGATATTATGATAACGTGTTTATATATGTTGATGTATATATATATGTTGTAATAGGATATTTGGAGTTTGTGGACTTGTTGTTGGTGTTGATATAGGAGTTTGTGGAGTTCGGGTTGTCTTTGTTGTTGTTGATATCGGATTTGAGGATTTGAATTGTATTCTTGAAATTGAGAAAGGTGCGACCAATCCCTGCTTGTTGTTTTTGCTTATAAGTTTAGTATTGCTTGACTGGTTGTAGGAACAGAATTTTATAATAAACCTAATTCTATTCGGCTTAATAATTGTTTACTTGGTTGCGCTTGGCTTTGATCAGTAAAGACCTAGCAGACAGTGATACTGGTAAGGCACCCTAATGATCTTAGTATGAGGTTGTCCCTAGTGGACTCGTGCCTTGATATGATTTCAGTAGAATTAGGGGAAAATCAAGGATGTTTGGGGACTACCCACTCATCCATATATGTATATAATTACCTTATTTTCAAAAAGTTGGTTACTTTTCAATAGGAGTCTGAGTTACTTCGAGTTCGGGACTAAAGTATACATAGTTGTGAACTGTGTTGATTTGCAGAATATAAAAAGATAACAAACTGATTGCTTGTATTAGACTTAGTGCATTTGATATATATACCTGTTGCGTGTGCATTTGCATTTGTTTTTAAGGATTGGAGTTATCGTACTGGGCTTCGCAGCTAACTTTTTAAAATTTTAGATATAGGTGATGAAGATATTGTATATGATCTTTCAGGTTATGATCTAATCTTTGATAAGGGGAATGGCTATAGTGGGCCTGACTACCCAGCTGAAAGTTAGATTTTTATTATTATGCTTTATGAACAATTATTAGATCATTTGTTGTTGGAGGACTAAGTTGTAAATGAAGGTTTTTCCCTTGTAACCAATTTCTGTTGTTATGTTGGATTGTTGGCTTATGGATATGCCAACTAGAATGTTTGTTTGATTAAACAAGAATGTTATGAAGTTACTTGTGTTTTCAGATTATACAGGTTGTATTGAGCATCCTATGAGATATCCTATGTGTGTGTTTACATATGATATCTAATAATTTGTAGATATTAGAGCCTTAGCATGTTCTATTTCAAGAGAGGGCACGTGGCAAGTTGTAATACTTTATTTTAGGGCGTTACAACTTATTTGGTATTAGAGCAATAGGTTTTCAATCAAATATATCTAAGTTTTGACTCCTTAAGATGGTGAGATTTAATGAGAGGGGTATAATAGGTTTGCTGTGTAGTTAAGTTGTTGTTGTCTGATAGATTCTAAGTTTTGACCTTAAGTTAGATATCTTGTCGAATCTTGTGGTGTTTGGTTTGTTTTAGAATGCCTCCATGAAGAATGAATCCAAAAGAGAATGAAGATGAGCAGCAAGCTCAGAATGGGAATTTACCACCACCACTACCTGTAGGACAACAGGTTCCAGTTGATGTTGCACAGCTTATGCAAGCTATGAATGCTTTGTTAGGAGTTGTTGGTCAACAACAGCAAGATATGAGGAGGGACATGCAAATGGTCCAAGCGAATGTTGAAGGTTGGAGATAGGAGACAAGAGACATAAAGGTTGAATGGGAATGGAGGTAATGGGGCTAGACATGCAGATGTTCTTAGCCTAAACAAATTGGTGGATCTAGTGCCTAAGTTTGAGCCAGTACCAAGAAAACCCTTAGAGGCACAGTTATGGATGGAGAAATTCGAGAAGACTTTTTCTACTCTAGACATTTCAGAGAACAAGAGGGTTGAGTATGCCTCTTATCTATGGACTAGAAGAGCCAATAACTGGTGGTTGAGCACAAAATCAAACAATAATTTCATTTTCAAAAATTATGGAAAATTCGTCCAAAGGCAAAACCCACACTTAAACATCTATTTTTCAACCTTTAAATGAAGAAATTTGTTGAGATAATGAAGGCATTGGATACATAGGTCACCAAGGCTTTATCGTAGTAACAATATATATGATTTTTAAAGATATAAAGCTAGTTTTCTCAAACAAGCATTCATAACATTATTTCAAAGTAAAAGTTTTTCCAATAATTCTTTTCAACCAAAATCTTTAAGAAAATACACATAAATAACTCATATCATATCATCATGATAAAAACATGTAGATATTACATGTACGTATGATTTGCTTGATAGAAATTATGCAAATTTCACAAAACAATTTCGGAAATTCAACTTATAGTTACTGATCAGATCTAACCCGAACTTTTCGAAACCTAAATGTTTTTTAAATTTAATAATAACTTCATAAATAGATAGATCTTTCGAAATAGATAGAAATCGATATCTTATTTGCGAAATTCCGAGATAAAATGACCAAGTTATGGCCATTTTAAGTTGGAATTTCCAATTACTATGGAAATTACGAATTCAAAGAGTTTTATTTGAAAAGTTTGGAGTTAGTTATGGTATGAAATACTCATAAGGGTATTTCTTTCGTTTAGGTGATTTTAGATTCAGGGGAAAAATTCTTATTTCTGGATCGCTACCATTAGAGACCGGTTACTATGGCCGAGTGGGTTCACTATCTTTAAATTTTATGCTTGTGCTTGTGCTTATAATATTAGTGCCATTAGAATTAGGACAAGAGAAAATTGATTGTATGAATATGATTTCTATATGGGTGAATTGACGATAAGAATATCGAAATGAGCTTGTTGTAATTATTTGTATGCCTTAGTATAAAATTGATATGTCTGAAATCTCTATGATCACCCATAAATTGTTAAATTAATATGCCATGATCTTGTAATCAAATTGACCATGCATACCATATGTGAGTCACATTGCATAGGTTATTATACCTTTGTGTGAAGAAGGCATAATAGCTAGGCAACGAGAGGCCTGTAAACTCGAATGTTAGCATAATAGCCGAAAATTAAATGTTGGCGTGTGTGTCATGCCCCAGAGGGATATCCTAAATGTAACAGTCCGCCACATTCCATATAAAACTCTCAAATTATAATCCGAGTCTTTTGGGAGTCTTGTATAGATGTAAGGCATCCCTTTACGATAATAGAATACTCTATTCAATGGAGTTAAGAAGTTTAATACTGTGTTCGATAGCATTAGATAATAAATCAAAACGCATACATAAAAGTTACAAAGTCTAAAGGGCATTCCCCTATAAAAGAATATTAAAGGTCCATTACAGTCATCCAGAATCTTTTGGTTTCCTCTAGAACTCTAAACAATACTGAATATAACTTCTATAGGAAAATCCTAGCTCCTGTACCTAAGTTGTAGCCTGCCTTAGCCTAAGCCAAATAAACTCGTGCTGCAACAAATAAAAACATTAGGGGCGTAAGCTACACTAGCTTAGTGAGTGAAAACTTCCATATTGCAATTAAACATAACAATCAAGCAAGTTATTAATCAGTCAAATGGTATGCATCAAACACGTGAATTCAACAAACATATGACTAGCCGGAAATCATATGTGGATGGACTTATGCCCTCCATTCCGGGTTAGCAGATTAACGAATCCTGCGGTACGACGCCGTTTAGGCTCACGGTCAACCAACTCATATATTCGTTTTATAGATCACGATTAACCAACTTATATTCGTTTTATGAGTCACGAAAAACCAACAAATGCTAATGCTCCATCCCCATCGTGTTATGAATGAGTTCAATTTTATCTTCAATATCGAATAATCAATTATACCAGTTCTTTTAGGTGATCAAGCAATATCTGCAGACAATCTGTCCTAACTCATCTATACAAGCGATGATTTATCACCCGGCTTCGATATTCTTTAAGCTCAACTTCACATAACAACATCAGACATTATAATTCCCATTCAACCCTATCATACATATTCATTTTATCTTGGCTAAGTAACTAGTGCAGCTATCAATACAATCACAAGTAATAATTGAAATTGGAAGTGATACTCACTCGGCCATGGTATGCCGGTCTTTTAGTAATAATAATCGGGTGGTAAGGATTCATCGGTCTCGGGATCACCTACCAAAGAATAATATCCTAATGAGTACTTCATCACTTAACTAATCCAAACTATGTATCAAAACTAAGCAAAATCGTGATTATCACTATTTGCGGAAATTCCAACTTAAAACGGCCATAACTTGGTCATTTTAACTCGGAATTTTGCAAATCTTATATCGATTTCTATCTAGTTCGAAAGATCTATCTATTTCTGATATTATTTCTAAGTTTTGAAAACATTTAGGTCACGGAACAGAAGGATCAGATCTGATCAGTAACCTTTTCTGTTTCCGAAAAATTGTTTTGCACTTGTTCAAAATGTATTTGTCATGCCCCAGAGGGTACCCTAAATGTGGCAGTCCGCAGCATATAGTATTAAAGCTAATGAATGAAAACCTTAGTCATGTAGGAGCTTTGATATCATATGCAAGGCGTGCTTCCAAGATAGTAGGAGGCTCATAGGAGTATTATGTTTAAATAGATAGCAAAAGCAAGCATGAACTTAAATAGATAAACGTAAGATCTTCATTTAATAACAAATTAATACATCATCTTAGGGGCATTCCCCCATCTTAATGTCTTTGTACAACTATACTAAGATCAAAATAAACATAACTACCACATAAGCCTACTATAGAGATTTTCCTAGAAGTCTATGTTCAAAACTAAAAATACATAAACTTCTTCCAAAAACTCCTAGTAGCTTACACTCGTACCTGACATACGGGGCTTCTTGGGGCCAACCATAGATAATCATACTGTAATAGAAAACTATAAAGGTATAAGCAAAACTAGCTTAGTGAGATAATTCCAACTATAAGACATTTCCATAAATCAACCAAGTATTTAATCAAAACATATGAAAATACACAAATCATACGAACAAGCAAGATACACATCATCAACCGGAAATCAAGTGTAGCATGGATTTAATGCCCTCCATGACAAGGGTTGGGAGGTTTACGGCCCATACGACCATCAATATCTGTAGATTTACCGGCTCCTGCTTGCCCTGTAGACTTTCCTGCTCCTACTAGCCACCATGTAGACTTTCCGACTCCTACCAGCCACCACTTCCATTTCCTCATTTTCCACACGAAGAAAAGTAGTGAAACAAATGTGACCCATGTATATGATATGCATGAATTAATTCCAATATAAATTTAACCAAAAATATTTAGTTCAAGTTTGAGGTGATCAACATAATTCTCATCATATCAATACAAGAATCACAAATTATTTATCAAACCAAATTCCGATATTCTTAGTTTATATTCAAGCAATCATAATCACAAGTCACATGACAATTGTTCATTTCATCTTTCTCTTAATTTCTAGTGCTCCTATTTACAAGCACAAAACAAGGAAATGTAACTTGATGAGAGAAATAACTCACTCCATATTGGTAGATCTAATCAAAATAGTCCTCCAGATAGATGATCTCGGGTCTTTCGTCACCTAAACAAGATGAAATACCCAAAATGAGTCTTTCATAAAACTTCTATTCTTGAAAACTCTAAACCTTTCTTAAAATCGCGGTAAAATCGTATAAGGGGAAATTCCAACTTAAAATGGTCATAACTTGCTCATTTTAACTCGGAATTCCGCGTATAATATATCATTTTCTGCCTACTCGAAAAGATCTATGCATTTATAAGATTATTTTCATAAAACTAAGTCATTTGGGAGGGGCCGGCGCAAATCCATGCATGGGGGAGAGGGAAATATTTAATTTTTTTGTTTTTTTGTTAATTAAAAGTAAGAAATGAAAGATGTGAAATTGTATTGGAAATAAAAATATGTAAGAAATAGGTGTATGGGTTGTAAGAAAAAGTAGAGGTAGATGAATAGTGTAGAATAGTAGAAAATAGTGTAATGTAAAAGTAGACATGACAATTTAATGCCGGTAGTAAGAAAATACACGTATAAAAGCGATATCTAATATTTTTAACTACCGAAAAATTATGAAATTGACATTTTTGAAAATCTTATATTTTTTCGAGTCTAACGGTATATTCGAAATATTTTTCCTATTCCGAGCTTCTGGACACGTTTTCGGGAACTGTGTCCGATCGGGTTCTAAGGACTCTTGAATTTTGCAAAACTGAAATTTTTATATAACCTATAGCTATTACGAACTATTATAGCTAACTTCTCCAACTTCGTTTTCTAGGGCTAGAGAAAATGGCAATGCCGGACTTAAGTGATTACGGTAAACTAGGGTTTTGTTGACTCTGGAAATCCGGTTGACTTCCAATTAGGGTTTAAGCTTTAATTCGGATCCAAAAATTTAGGGATTTACAACCTACCCCCCTTAAAGAAAGTTTTATCCTCAAAACTTGATATTCATACCTGATTCCTTGAACAGACTTGGGTACTTCTAGCGTATGTCGCTTTCTACCTCCCAGGTCGCTTCCTCTGTGAGTGGTTTCTCCATAGAACCTTCACATACTTGATTTCCTTATTTCGAAGCTTCTGTACCTTATGATCTAGGATCTAGACTGGGTGTTCCTCGTAGGTGAGATTTTCTTTCAACTAAACTAGTTCCAACTCTGCAATCCTGGTGGGGTCTGATACATGTTTCCGTAGAACGGACAAGTGGAATATGTTGTGAATTCTAGATAAGCTAGGAGGAAGTGCCAGACGGTAAGCAAGATCTCCTACTCTTTCAAGCACTTCAAAAGGTCCAACATATCGTGGGCTCAACTTTCCTTGCGCTCGAACTCGGCGAATACTCTTGATGGGGTTTACTTTCAAGTACACATGGTCTCCAACTTCAAACTCAAGTGTACATCTCTTCATATCCACCCAACTCTTTTGCCTATCTTATGCCTTCTTCATCTTTTGTTGGATGATGTTCACCTTGTCGGCCGCATCTTGTACCAAGTCAGGTCCGATGCTCAACTTTTCTACATCGTCCCAAAACAAAGGTGATCAACATCTTATTCCATACAACGCTTCATAGGGTGGCATCTGGATCGTGGAATGGTAGCTGTTGTTGTAGGCAAACTCTACCAAAGGTAGGTGTGTGTCCCAACTACCTTTAAACTCTATTACGCAAGCTCGCAGCATATCCTCTAACGTTTGTATTGTCCTCTCCGATTAACCATCTGTCTAAGGGTGATAGGTCGTACTGAAATGTAGCTTAGTTCCCATACATTTCTACAAACTCGTCGAAAATTTGGATACAAACCTTAGGTCTTGGTCGAAGACTATTCCAGTGGGTACTCCATGCAAGCACACTATTGCTCTTATGTACATTCTTGCCAACTTATCCATAAAGTACGTCATGTTCATTGGAAGGAAATGTGCCATCTTCGTCAATCGATCTACTATGACCCAAATTGCATATCTAGCCGTCGTCCTTGGTAATCCACACACAAAATCCATTGTGATTTGGTCCCATTTCCACTTGGGTATTGGCAGGGGTTTTAGAAGTCTACCAAGCCTTTGGTGCTCCACTTTTACTTGTTGGCACGTGGGAGATTTCAACACAAATTCTGCTACATCTCTCTTCATGCTGTTCCATCAATAGTGGCTCTTTAGATCTTGGTACATCTTTGTTCCTCCTAGATGCATGGTGTATCTAGAGTGATGTGCTTCTTCCATGATTTCCTTTCTTATGTCCTCATCATCCGGAACACATAATCTTCCTTTCATTCTCACTACTTCATCCTCATCTAGGGCAAAATCAGTGTACCTTCCTTCCTGCACCTCTTTCTTGGTCTTCATAATCGCCTCTTCATATCGCTGGGCCTCCTTGATTCTCTCTACTAAGGTGGGTTCCATGACAAGGTTGGCAATCTCCACTTCCACACTTTGCCCTATGAATTCAATGCTCATTCTTTCAAATTCCTTTATCAACTCGTTCTTGTCAATGAGCAAAGAGGCTACTTCCCCATAATTCTTTCTGCTTAGAGCATCTGCAACTGCGTTTACTCTCCCTGGACAGTAGTTGATTCCAAGGTCGTAATCCTTGATGAGCTCCAACCATCTCCGTTGCCGCATATTCAACTCCTTTTGTGTGAATAGGTACTTGAGGCTCTTATGGTCTATGTAGATTTCGCACCTTTGTCTATATAGGTAGTGTCTCCATAACTTAAGTGCGAAAACAATAGCGGTAACTCCAGATCGCGGGCAGGATAATTCTGCTCATGGGGTCTGAGCTGTCGTGATGCATAAGCGATCACTTTTCCATCTTGCATCAATACGCATCCAAGACCATTCGTAGAAGAATCCCTGTGCACTGTATAGGACTTCTCGGGGTCCGGTAGAATTAGAATCAGGGCAGAGACAAGTCTTTTCTTTAGTTCCTGGAAATTTTGCTCCCTCTTATCTGTCCATATGAACTTCTCCTCCTTTTGGGTTAACTGCCTGAGGGGTTTGGCGATGGTTGAAAAATTCTTTACAAACTTCCTATAATATCTAGCCAAACCGAGAAAACTTCTCACCTCAGTCACAGTTTTAGGTTGTTTCCACTCCATCACTGCCTTGATCTTTTCAGGGTCTACCGATATTCCTTCTCCAGATATCACATGTCCTAAGAAAGATATCCGATCCAATAAAAAGTCACACTTGGATAGCTTGGCGTACAACTTATGCTCACGCAAGGTCCGTAATGCCATTCTTAAGTGTTCTCATGTTGCTCTCGCGTCTTTGAGTAGATCAGAATATCGTCGATGAAGACTATCATGCACTTATCCAATAGGGGCTTATATACTCGATTCATGAGATCCATGAAAGCTGCTGGTGAGTTGGTTAATCCAAAAGGCATCACTAGAAACTCGTAAAATCCATAGCGAGTTCTAAAAGCTGTCTTCAGTACATCCTCAGGTTTAATCCTCAACTGGTGGTATCCTGACCGTAGATCGATCCTTGAAAAGACACTTGCTCCTTGAAGCTGATCGAAAAGGTCATCTATCTTTAGGAGTGGATACTTGTTCTTGATGGTGACTTTGTTTAGCTCTCGATAGTCGATGCATAAACGCATGGAACCATCCTTCTTCTTTACTAACAACACTGGTGCTCCTCAAGGTGATACACTTGGTTGGATAAAACCTTGATCTAAGTCTTGCAACTGAATTTTTAACTCTTTAAGCTCCACTGGTGCCATCCGATAGGGTGCTTTTGATATTGGCTCTGTATTGACCAATAGGTCGATTTCGAAATCGATCTCTCTTTGGTGGCAATCCAGGTAATCCATCCAAAAATACATCTGGGAACTCATTAACCACGGGTATGGATCCAAGCTCAGGCTTTTCTTCTCCTTCTTCATCCAGGTTACTAAGGTTGATTTCATCATCGTTCATTAACTCGAACGAATTTAACTTCACCATGGATTCTCCTCTGAATATTATCTCACTTTCATTTTGGTCCTTAAACTTCACTTCCTTTTGTTTACAATCCACTAAGGCTTTGACAGATGTCAACCAACTCATACCCAAGATCACTTCGTATTTGCTCATCTCTAAGATTATCAAGTCACACTTAGAGTGACTCCCTTGTATCTCCATTGGACAGCCCTTAAGCGTTTCCTTTGTCATTACTATGCTTCCGGTAGGGGTCTTAACTCGAAAACCGGTAGCAATAGTATCTATGGGTAACCCAATTTGCTTAGCCAGGCTAACAGTGATAAAAGAATGGGTAGCTCCCGTATCGAACAAAGCATAAGCGGGTTGACTAGCTATGCGTATGTGTCCTGCACTCGAATTTTATACTAATTACGAGACTGGTGTACTTAAGCTAATCGCGGATATAAAACTTTACACTTGTATCATAGGAATTAAACACAGGAAATTTAATAACTTTCATCCAAGAAAAGGGTTTCGATCCTGACCTGTTACCAATCCAAAATCTGAGCCATAATCTCCATCTACAGCTGCTAGCTCCGCTCCTTCGTCATCAGACTCCTCGCATACCCACTGTCCTTCCAGGTTGTATATCCTCATTCCATGAATAGCTGCTCCAGTTCGGCTCAAGTTGCTCCCTCCATTTCCATTCTTTACCGGTGTTGCTCCTCCAGCAGAACCAAACGGTTTTGCTGGTGCATTCTTCCTTTGTGGGCATTCATTGGCGAAGTGCCCAGTTTGCTTGACACGCTTGCACACGAAGCAAATGGTGGAAGCTTTCTTAGGACAATCACCAATCTTGTGGCTTGGGTCTCCACAAAAATAACATTTGTGTTAAAGAAGGGGGCACCTCTTCGGATAGTGCTCTTTCTTACATTTCCAGCATGTCACTTTGATCTAAGGTGTCTCTTTGTTGCCACTAACACTTCTTCTGAAACTGTGGAAGGGTTTAAATTTTTTGCTTTGGAAGCTGGGGTTGTAGCTATCTTGTGCCCTCTTTCCGAACACAAAGGTTCACTTTTCTGGTGCCTTACTTTTTCTTTTCTTGGCTCCCTCTATGATATGAGCCCTTTCAACCAGCTCACGAAGAGTCCTCAGATCCAACTCCTCCAAACATATTCTTAAATCTTCATCCAAGCTACTAAAAAATACTTGCCTCTTCAGCTCCTCACTATGCTTGAAAGATTCAGGCGCGTATTGAAGTAGACAGCTAAACTCCGTCTCGTACTGCTCTATTGTCCTTCCTTTCTGGGATATGTGGAGGAAGTCTCCACTATATTGTACCCCCAAGCTCCCAAGGAAATAGTTGTCTAAAAACTCTCTACGGAAAGCTGCCCAAGTTACGGGTGGCAACAATTCCCTGTTTTTCGACTCCCACCATATCTTGGAATTTAATCTCAACATGTACGTGCCATAATACAGGCACAGATGATGGGGGACTTCGTAGGCAGCGAACGATCTTTCAATTTGGGCTAGCCAGTCTTTAGCTTCGTCTGGCTTTCCGAAATTTCCGTCAAAATATCTGTTGCTTTTTATGAAGTCTGGTAAGGAACTTCTGTAAGGTCGAGGTGGCGGTGGTGCTAGCAAAGGGACGGTATGAGACTCAGCTTCTGGGGCTGCGGGTGCCTCAATGGTTGCTTCTGGTGCATTTGCAGCAGGCGGTGGCATATTTTGTGAATTCTGCATGAAATTATTGACCAACCCTGCTAGTTGGTTGATGGCGGCCCACACATCTCCTTGTTGTTCGGTGGAGGATTTGGGGCT
Source organism: Combretum micranthum (assembly GCA_024138025.1). Classification (NCBI taxonomy): domain Eukaryota; kingdom Viridiplantae; phylum Streptophyta; class Magnoliopsida; order Myrtales; family Combretaceae; genus Combretum; species Combretum micranthum. Next base: position 16,473 of record JAMXBD010005020.1, read on the forward strand.
TGTGCCTGCTGAAGGGTTCTGGTTTTGCTGACATATTAAGAGGCGCGATTCGCGTTTCTACCTCTCCTACCACGTTGTTAATTACTCTAGTTTTAGACTTTAAAGAGGTTGGAAATATCGGAAAATTGCGTAGAAAATATTTAAGGCATTCAAATCCAGGAATCATCAAATAAAATACTTGCATTCTAAATAAAAGAGGAAATTAATAATCCTTACATAACTTTGAGAAGGTGGAAACCATTCCCATCAAAAAGATAATTGTTCAAATAAAACATAGAAAAGCAAAACATTAATGCATTAAAACAAAGATAAGCCTAGGAAAAAGGCTATGTTGGACTCGTTAGGTTATGCTCCCTTCCTTCTTTCCTTCAAACTTCTTCTTTTTACGGGGATGGTGCTGGGTTCATACTCCTGCTGGTAGAACCTTTGTGTCGTTTGACGAATAGTCGTAGGTATTGACTCACAGTCATTCTCTTTCCTCGGTTCCGTAAGGTGATCTCCGCCTGAGACAGCCAAACATCGTCATGCACGGATATCCTTTCTCCATGGGTCGTGCCATTTGTTTCCTCCGGTCCTTCTTCCTCTGGTGCCACTGCTATTGCGGGGGTTTGAGATCTGCTTCTTGGGAATCTATTTGGATCGAAAGCATTATCTCTTCTCCCCTCCTCTTTAGAATCGGAGATCATTACTGGGTTATTCGTTGCAACGGTCTCCATAGGTACATCTTGGCTCAAACTTCGGGGAGGTGCCTGACTGGGGATCAAAGGGCTGTCTTCCCAAAGAGATGCAAACTGGGTCTCCTCAGGCTCCGAGTCTTCATTCGGTTTCCTTCCATGCAACCATCAGTCTCTCCATTTCCTTCGTTTGCTTGGGCCTCCTCCATGATGAAGTCCTCATCTGGGATAACGTCTAGCTGCATTCCGATGGAGTTGGGCTGAGTGTTGTATTATGATGGCATAGGGACAATTCGTCGATAAACGACATACCAATAAAATCGCTCTTTAGCATCTACCTTCAACCAATCTGTATGATCCGCCAACTCATCATGCGCGTAGATGTATAGAGGTCCTAGCTTATTCCAAGTCCGGAAGTCTGGTTCCTATCGCCCATCTTCCGCTTTCAAGATGAAGGTCATCTATTGCGCATGGTCTCCCGGTACAAAAAAACCATCATTCTTTCGACCACATAAATAACCTCTACGTCACTCCATCTTCGATTGCTTACAGCGTCGAATCTCAACTCATTGGGCAAGTTCCATCATAAGGAATGTCTTAATCCTTTCTTCCATAACTTGAACATTTCGCGGGCGGTCCTGGGCCTTCCGACTAATGCAAACTCCTCACACAGGACCCTTAATCTAAGACGGTAGTTCATGAAGGTCTCGTCATGGTCTTTAAGGAACTGTTGGGATTTTTCTTTGACCTCAGGGAAAGTCAACTATCAAGTAAAACAAAAGGGGATCAGATCTTAAGCTAGAGTTTCTATCTTGTTACTATCTATCTTAAGGTCTATTTCTACTATCTTATGTCTAAAACTTGCGCTCTGATACCAACTTAAACTGTCACGCTCCAGAGGGTGCCTAAACGTGGCAGTCCGCGCATATAGTATTAAAGCTAATGAATGACAACCTTAGTCTTGCAGGAGCTTTGATATCATATGCAAGGCGTGCTTCCAAGATAGTAGGACACTCATAGGGGTATTATGTTTAAATAAATAGCAAAAGCAAGCATGAACTTAAATAGATAAACGTAAGATCTTCATTTAGTAACAAATTAATACATCATCTTAGGGGCATTCCCTCGCCTTAATGTCTTTGTACAACTATACTAATATCAAAATAAACATAACTACAACATAAGCCTACTATAAAGATTTTCCTAGAAGTCTATGTTCAAAACTAAAAATACATAAACTTCTTCCAAAAACTTCTAGTAGCTTACACTCGTACCTGGCATACGGGGCTCCGTGGGGCCAACCATAGATAATCATACTATAATAGAAAACTATAAGGGTATAAGCAAAACTAGCTTAGTGAGATAATTCCAACTATAATACATTTCCATAAATCAACCAAGTATTTAATCAAAACATATGAAAATGCACAAATCATATGAACAAGCAAGATACACATGATCAACCGGAAATCAAGTGTAGCATGGATTTAACGCCCTCCATGACAAGGGTTGGGAGGTTTACAGGCCCATACGACCATCAATATCTGCAGATTTACCGGCTCCTGCTTGCCCCGTAGACTTTCCGGCTCCTACTAGCCACCATGTAGACTTTCCAGCTCCTACCAGCCACTACTACCATTTCCTTGTTTCCCCACACGAAGAAAAGTAGTGAAACAAATGTGACCCATATATATGATATGCATGAATTAATTCCAATATAAATTTAACCAAAAATATTTAGTTCAAGTTTGAGGTGATCAACACAATTCTCATCATATCAATACAAGAATCACAAATTATTTGTCAAACCAAATTCCGATATTCTTAGTTTATATTCAAGCAATCATAATCACAAGTCACATGACAATTGTTCATTATATCTTTCTCTTAATTTCTAGTGCTTCTATTTACAAGCACAAAACAAGGAAATGTAACTTGATGAGAGGAATAACTCACTCCATATGGTAGATCTAATCAAAATAGTCCTCCGGATAGATGATCTCGGGTCCCTCGTCACCTAAACAAGATGAAATACCCAAAATGAGTCTTTCATAAAACTTCTATTCTTGAAGATTCTAAACTTTTCTTAAAATCGCGGTAAAATCGTATAAGGGGAAATTCCAACTTAAAATGGCCATAACTTGCTCATTTTAACTCGGAATTTCACGTATAATATATCGTTTTCTACCTACTCGAAAAGATCTACGCATTTCTAAGCTTATTTTCATAAAACTAAGTCGTTTGGGTTCCGAAAAAGCAGCGACCAGATTTGCCACGAATTTGCAAAACTTGTTTTCCTTCTTGTAAATAAAGCTCATTTGAAAAGATGAATATTTCAAGTATTTTGTAAACTTTTTGAAAGGTATATACATATATGTAATGACTCATAACAAATGTATGAAGTAAATGAAGTTGTCTCAACTTATGAAAAGTAAGGTTTTAAAAGACTTTGAACTTGAGATTTTATTGGAATATTCATTTTACTTTTGAAAGGATTCTTGGGTTATTGAGATGAATATTTCTTTTAAATTAAATTTAATTTCTTGCAATTACTTTAATTTCCTAAGGAGTGGTTTTATTTTCTAAACTTAGATTCCAACAATTTTAAAAGTAATAAAATGATATTTTTGTTTCTTGTAATGATTCTTAAAAGAGTTTCTAATACTTGATGAAAATAAGTTTTTATAAAACCTTTTGTTTATTTAAGAAAAATCATTTCCAAATATGTTCATGAGTTTTTAAGAAATCTATTTCCTACTTTTATTTAACAAGAACCTTTAGTTTATGAAAACACTTCCGCATTTATTTTTATTGAGACAAAAACATTATGTTCATGCATGAATATGAATCATAAACTATAGAAATATAAAGGAACATAATAACTTGAAAGATTAAGCAAATAAGAAAGTAAATCAAGTATTGGGACCTTAGCTTTATCAAGGTACCCCGGGACTAAGAAAAGACTAGTCCTGAAAAGAAAAGAAAAGAAAAGAAAATGTTTTGACTTGATGAGGACAAGTCTAAGACTAGAATAACTAGTCTTAAAAACAACTTGAAATAAATAAATTGCAATGAAGTAAATAAATTGCATGAAAGGTAAATAAATTGCAAAACAATGAGCTTATATGCTCTAAATAATATATATATATATATATATCTATATAGATATTTAGATAGTTATGAACATAAAGGAAACATAAAGGAACATAAAGGAATTGTGATTATGAACAAAAACAAGTATGAACCTATTGTTGCTTTCTTAACCTTCATGGTTTTAGAAAACACACACTAAGTTCATACTAAGTAAATGAACATGAATTTCTTGAAGGCATATTACCTAAAAGAAAGAAGAAGAGAGGAACTTCTTGTAAGAGACTTCTTGAGAGAATTCTTGAGAGATTTTGAGAGAGTAACTTTAGTGAAGAAATGGTGTGAAAGAAGTGAAGGTATGAAGGGGGTATTTATAGGAAAATGTGGGAGATAATTTGTGTTAATTAAATAAATAAAAAAAAAACAAATTAAGGGGAATTGGGAGGGGGCCGGCACAAATCCATGCATGGGGGAGAGGGAAAATTTTAATTTTTTTGTTATTTTGTTAATTAAAAGTAAGAAATGAAAGATGTGAAATTGTATTGGAAATAAAAATGTGTAAGAAATAGGTGTATGGGTTATAAGAATAGGTTGTAAGAAAAAGTAGAGATAGATGAATAGTGTAGAATAGTAGAAAATAGTGTAATGTAAAAGTACACATGACAATTTAATGTCGGTAGTAAGAAAATGTGCGTATAAAAGCGATATCTGATATTTTTAGCTATCGAAAAATTATGAAATTGACATTTTTGAAAATCTTATATTTTTACGAGTCTAACGGTATATTCGGAATATTTTTCCTATTCCGAGCTTCGAGACACATTTTTCGGGAACTGTGTCCGATCGGGTTCTAACGACTCTTGAATTTTGCAAAACTGAAATTTTTATATAACCTATAGCTATTACGAACTATTATAGCTAACTTTTCCAACTTCGTTTTCTAGGGCTAGAGAAAATGGCAATGCCGGTTTTAAGCGGTTACGGTAAACTAAGGTTTTGTTGACTCTGGAAATCCGGTTGACTTCCGATTAGGGTTTAAGCTTTAATTCGGATCCAAAAATTCGGGGATTTATAGTATCTAGTTGATGATTCAAGTATATATAAAATATGAATGAGTTCCTAACATAAATGACATATGATGAGTCCAATGTACACATGATCTTGATGATTTTTGGTAAAGGAAACTTTGAGAACTCCTAAATCTTACAAGACTCTAACAATAACTACTTCTTGAAAATCCAATTTTCTAACTTTGACATCTCACTAGTGTTTTGGATTCCATTATTAGAAATTCTTAGTTATCTTAATTAAAAATGAGTCTTCATGATCTATACTATCCAAGACCTTCATTTCTACATAAAATTTTACATTTTTCACTTTGCAATTATGTTTTTAAGTAGGCTTTTCTCAAAAATCCGAATTTTAAAAAATCTACTTTTTTGAATGATTCCTTTGAGAAAACTTGTGTAATGCATTAAAATTCAAGACTTTGCTATATCACTACCTAAGGACTTCATGTAACACATAAAACATTCATTTTGAGTTTGAATAATAGGTGTTTACATAGGCATTATCCAAAGTTATGAATTTTACAAGTTGACTACTAACTCAAAATTTTTCATCTTGATCCTACTCCTTATTTTACACATTACTCTCATCCAAACTCATTTCAACTTATAAAAATCATGACTTAATGATATCTATTACTTATACCTTCCATTTTTCATATAAAAAAGTTTCAAAGTTGTTACAAGGGTTTTTAAAATAGGGTTTGAAAGTCATACGAATTTTCTTTTGGACATTTCTATCAAAAACCTTTTCTTTTCAAGTTCTTTGTCTTATCTTCATAAAGATCTACCAACAATCACATTTATATATACAAGACTAAATCTTTATGAGCACTAATGCATGAAAACACAAAATATCTATATGAACATGAATGTCAAGTATAATATGAGTGTCTAAGTGCTAGATCTACTACTTATAGTGCATGAAAATGACTTTAAAGGTATGAGCATATATTTTTCATGCAAGATCTCTACTTTTATATGCATGAACATGATGATACTTCAACAAAAACTCATCAAACACAAGATCTACTCTTGTAATGGCTTGATATTCATGTATTAGTGTTTTCTTATTCCTAGCATTTACTCATGGGGATTTAAAGTGAAAACACCTATGAATAATCTTGCCATTACAAGATTAAGTAGTAATAAAGCTTAAAAATATCACCTAAGGAAAGATTTGATGAAGAAATGGAGAAGAAATGAACTTGAAGTGAGTGTGTGTGTGTGTCACGCCTCGAGGGGTACCCTAAACGTGGCAGTCCGCCGTACACAATACTAAAGCCTAGGAATGACTACCTTAGTCATGCAAAGGCTTCCATATTATGTACAAGGCGTACATCACAAACAAGGGGACGCATCGGAGTAGCGCAATTTACATTGATAATAATTAAGTAGCAAGGCAAAGAGAACACTTAATATAAAACGTAAGCATATCACAATTCAATTCTTAAAGCATATTCTTCTATTGTCTTCAAATAAGTATACGTCCTTAATCATATAGGTTATCACATATAAAGAACCTTACAAAATTTCTTCGTCGTATGATTCCATATCCTTAATCATCCGTTCATGACTTCCTTAATGTCATGATCCTCAAATTTATTCCACGAATACACCTGTTACAACAAAATCTATAGGGGTATAAGCTACAACTAGCTTAGTGAGATATTCCTTTTCATTCGTACCATAATTTCAAACAAGTTTATTTATTTAATCAAACATATGCTATGCATACAATGCAGCAATCACATGATTACGCGAATATATATAGTCATCCGGAAACCATATATAGAATGGATTTACCCCTCCGTATCAAAGGTTAGGGAATCGGGGTTGAAGGTCCTCGATCTTCTACTGCTAGTCCCCAGGTCCTCACCCACAGCGTTCGGTTGGCTCGGCTCCGAACCTAGAGTCGCTTTCCCCGAGCGATTTGGATTCTCCAAGAAGGAACATGGCCCGTGGCACCGCACGATCACAGCCAATCCAACTCTACGCGTAAGAGTAGCAGCCTTCTGAAATAGATGTGACTCGATGGATGCTATGCGTGAACGTTTTATTGTTCTTAGGTCAAACCTTATTAAGGTTTATTAGGGCGATCAATCAATTTAGCAACAATAAACAATCATACAAGTAAGTAAACCAAATTATTTAAACAAGCAGATCGAAGTTGCGATATTCTTAATTCTCAATTCACGCATAAACATAGAATCATATATATAATCCTGAATTCCCCAAATATATATCCATTTTTATCTTTTCCTAATGTACTAATGCTACTACTTTACAAGCACAAGCAATGTAACGAATTTAGGAGGAATAACTCACTCGTCCATTTCGCTATCTTCTTAGTCGTAGAAATCCTCGGGTAGGGTATTTCCGTATCCTTCGTCACCTAGACAAAAGAAATACCCGGGATAAGTATTTCATGTATTTCTATTTTTGGAGATTCTAAACTTTACTTAAAATTCGTGGTAAAATCGTATAAGAAGAAATTCCAACTTAAAATGGCCATAACTTGCTCATTTTAACTCGGAATTTCGCATATGATATACCGTTTTCTACCTATTCGAAAAGTTCTATCCATTAAACTTATCTTGGTCATAAAAGGTCATTTGGGTTCCGAAAACGTCAGGTACAGATTTAGAACGAATTTTCTAAACTTTTGCAAAAATCCATTTTCTAACTCAACTCTATTTTAAAGAGAATCCTTTTGTAACAATATAAATATATATTTGATAAACACTTTTGAATATATAGGTATGCTCACTTTATATGCAAAATCCCAATGGTAGTGTCTCATCAATTTATTTCATAAAACAATTCATTTAAACTTTAGTTTTCAAAATTTCCTTTCAAGTACCTAAAGAAACTTTATATTTTTCCTAGGTTGTTATAAATGAGTATATTTTTATTTTTTCCATTTCCTCTTCCAAAACAAGTTGAATTTTTCTTTAATCCTTTAGTCTTGTATTAAATTTTCCTTCTAGTGATTAAAGTTCAAAAGTATATTAAGTTGATAAAAACCTTTTTATAAATTTTTGTAATTAGGATGGTTTTTAGAAAATGAATCTTGTCTTCTTATATTTATTTCTATAAGCTTTTGCTTTCTAAAACTTGTTCTTTCATCTCTTTGAAAAGAATCATCTTCATTGATAAAATCCATTATTGCTAATCCTTACTTTATTTATATTCTTTTGAAAACAAGTTCTTTTTTTAGAATTTAAAAATCATTACTTTTCCTAAGTGGGTTCCTTATGAGTTGATTTTTATATTAACTTTGAAAAGTGGTTTGTTTTCTTAGTTTAGAAAAGAATTTAAGTTTTCAACATTAACGATTTATTTTCCTTAAAACTTAAATTACCATAAAATACAAAGAAGATATTTATTTCTTATAAAACTATCTTCGTCATTTTAGGAAAATCTTGGGAAAGCTTGTAGTGCTTTTATTTTGTTGTTGATAAAAACTTCATTATTTTGTGACAAACCACATGATAGAAAATCTAGTTTTGAGTTCCCTTAATAAAATGAAATTCTACTTTTTAGACTTTGTCACGCCCCGAGGGTATTCTAATATTAGTGATCAAGCCGTACTTGAATACCAATACTAGTTTACCATCGGGGAGCGGCATATTTTCATAAAACAGGATCTTTTCAGTTGCTTGGACAAGAAATGACAAATATATAGGAAAGTCATAAATTGGTAAATACCTGTAAAATGGATAAACCTTTCTTAAAATAATATTACAAACCATAGTCTACTTTCAAGACTGTTCCTCAAAGTACAATACGAAAATTTCTTAATCTAACTATACTAAAGTAGAAACATATTGCCATCTTAGCTCCATAACTTCTTGAAGCAATTCATTGCTAGGCACTTACCGGTACCAAGCTCCGGGAAGAAACTAACCAAGGTCGTAGAGTAAACCTGAAAGGTCTGTGAGAGTGTGAGCTATACCACGGGCTCAGTGAATAACCAGAACATATCACAATCAATCAAGTTGTTAGCAATACATATGTAATGCACCAATCAAACATATGCACAATACAAGCTTGGATGATCTAGAATCCAAACAGGAAAAAGATTTACGCCCTCTTTTAAGGGTTGAAGGGTCCAGTCTTAAAAGGCCCGCCCATCCAGAAGAGACCAAGCATACAAGGGAATCTCACGATTTCTCGTGTTAAATTATCTCTTTTATTAGAGTAGCTTAACTAACCATCCCAAGTACATAGCATTGGAAACTCCCTAAGTGTTTGTCATCCCGGCAATACCATAGGCGGCGTCCTTCATACCACTTAGTTCCTATGGGATCAACAGAGCAAAGATAACCTTAGCAGTCTATAGCTTAGGCATGCCAGCATTTACCAGAGCCCCGGATGGCTAAACACGTAACAGGCTACCACACAAAATTTATGCAAAGATGCACATCGTGCAATGAATGGTCATTTATATTAAGCAGCCAGAAACTGTTAATTTCATTTTACGATGACCAAACGATTCACACACAATCAGTATGCTAAACAATAAATTTTATCACACAATATTCTGATCACTTGTATTTTTGTAGCTTAGCAAATCATCAACTGAACATGCATGATTCCCAACCCACATGGTAATTTACATTCATTATCTTGTATTAAAATTCAACTAAGCTACAAACCAAAAACAATGTAATAAGTCTGAGTTACTCACCTGCTCATCCTGCTTAATCGTAATAGTCTGTCGGGAAGTCTCCGCTGGACTCAAAGTCACCTATTTAAAGAATCAGGTATTCATCAATAATGTGTACTTAATATTTTAGAACTCTTATAAGTGTCTGAGTATCCTTAAGCTGATATCCGGGTTATAACCTGCGTCCATACTGGTCCTTCATTGTCCATGTAAGGGTAGTTTTAATATTGTCCTTTATTCTCATTTTGTTTCTCTTGATCTCTTATTAAGTATTTTTATGTCCTGATAAGGTAACAAAGTACCTGGTTCTGGGTCCATAGGTGTCCTGATAGGGTATCGGGAATGTTCCATTGTTCAATATTGTCCATGTGAGGTAGCAAAATACCTCGTTTCGGTCCATATATGTCCTGGTAGGGTATCAGAAATATTTCATTGTCCAGGCGTTTTATGACCCGGTATTACTGTTATTATTACTGTTCAGTAATTGTTTTTAAATATTTAGATAACTTGGTTCTGTAGTATTCCATTAAATATATAATGTGTATAAATCTTAATGTTTTTAGAAGTCATCTTATCAGTTAAATTAAGTTTTTAAGAAATTTTTCCCTTGTGGAAGCATAAGTCATTATAAGATTATTTATCCACACTATTGTGATAAAATACATTTTATTTTATCTAAAACTTAAGAAAATATAGATTTCATCATTCTTTTTTTTTTTTTTATATATATATTACTGATGGCAATTATCTTGCAAATACTATAATTTAGAAACATTGGAAAATATTAAATTTAGTACCTACATTATCATATCATATTAATTTGGAATCGTAAATTGATACAAAAATGATTTTAAGGATCATAAAAGTACATTTGACAATATCTTAGTCACTATAACATGACAATATTATTCTTTTAAGAATAGATAAGTAAAATCATCAGTATTGAGTTTTACTGAAAATAGTACTATACATGTATTATTACTAAAAACTAACAAAATAATTTTTAAATTGATGAAATTAGTGTTCTAACATCAAGAACAATTAATATAGGTTAGTTTATACATATATACATTTTTATTTTATTTTTATACATATTTTTAAGTTATATAAATTTCATTTTTGGAGAAATCGGAGCAGGGACGCGTACAGACCAGGATAAGCCGCCGGCGTACATCCTTAGGCCGCCGGCGTACATGCTTACGCCGCCGGCGTAAGCTTTAGGCCGCCGGCTTATCTTCACTGTTCATCGTCTTCTCCAAGTTTTTCTTCGATTTTCTTTAGGTTTTTACGTTCAAACTTCCACCAAAGCATTTCTAAATGTTCATATGAGATGTTTATACACAAATATAAGCTTAGAACGTGATATCATAAACATGAAACACGTTTTTGATTTATAAAATGGTGTAAGTAGGGTTTTTGAGTTCTTACCTTGGTTTGAGTTGTTGTGAACCGATCTAGAGCTTGTCCTTAAGTGTTTTGTGATCCTAAGATCATTTAAAGTTAGTTTGTATTAATGCTTTTTGATTAAAACGAATTAGAGTTATAGACTTACCTTGTTGGATTCAAAAATTGAGCTTTGGGAGTCCTTTCAATGGTGGCCGAAAATGGAGATAGTTTGAGATGATTTAGGTGTGTTGTTTTATTGTTTTTCTGAGCTTGGGGTGTGTGGATTTGGTCTGAGTAAATGTGTGTGTTTGTTTGTGTATTATGGCATATATATAGAGAAGCTAAGAGGAGCCAAAGGCGGTGGAGAACTCACCAGAAAATTCCTCACGTCCAGCAGATTTTGGGGGGTGTTTTGCACCGTTTTCAAAGCTAATTATACATGTGTTTGAGTTGTCAATCTCCTAGTGGTGCATGTGTGTAGATTAGGGGTCAAATAAGTCAAGGAAAATGGCCACAAGTTGAGGATATCGGCTGCCCAAGTGGAGAGGAATTCCATCCGAGAATTTGGGTCAAATATTTGAAGAAATCATGATATTTGGATGTGTTACGGAGGTTTTCAAAATTTTTAAGAAAAAGCAAGATTAGTAGAGGTAGGTTCGGGTTTGTTTTTGACGTTTATCTGATTATTTTAGCGAAGGAATATTTAATTAAGGCGACTAGGAAAAGTCTCGGCTCAAAATGAGCAAGTTTTGATTTTATATTATACGTGATAAATTAATCTTAATGGTTCATCTTTTAATTCTCAAACTTTAGTTTTAAGCGTTGTCTGATATTCTCTTTTGAACGAGTTTGAGTTTTATTTTTAAAATTTTTCGTATAAGGGATTTCTAGAATCGACTTAAAAGTCTTATTCGTACATTTTAGAAATAATAGGAAAGTTTGTTTTACGAATTTAGGACCACAGATAGGACCAGTATTACTACTAGGCTTATTCTATAAGCTTAGTCGGTTTCAGAAATGGCTATTTATTTTCTATTTTATTTTTATTCGTTTTTAGTTCTATTTCTACTAGTATGAAAAATCTAGGGGTTTACATCCTCCCCCCCTTAAAATAAGCTTTGTCCCCAAAGCTTGAGTGCGTACCTGATGATTCGAACAAGTGAGGATGATTCTTCCTGATCTCCTCTTCTAACTCCCAAGTCATCTCTTCGGTTAGAGCATCCCATAATATTTTGACATATCGAATCTCTTTGTTTCTTAGAGTCTGTACTTTCCTGTCCAATATCTTGATAGGACGTTTCTCATATGTCAAGTTTTCCTTTAACTTAATTGGTTCCAATTCTACCATTTTATCTGGATTCGGAACATATTTCCTTAAGACTGATACATGGAAGACATCATGCATTCCTGACAAGTTTGGTGGTAGGGCAAGACGATATGCTAGATTTCCAACTCGTTCTAATATCTCAAATGGTCCAATATATCTCGGACTCAACTTTCCTTTTGTTTGTCTAGCATGCAGACTTTTGATCGGGCTTACTTTCAAGTAGACCTGATCTCCTTCAGAGAATTCCATTTCTCTTCTTTTTAAGTCGGCCCAACTTTTCTGTCGGTCTTGTGCCTCTTTCATCTTTTGTTTAATCACAGCGACCTTGTCGATCGTTTCTTGTATCAATTCGGGTCCAATCATCACTTTCTCCAAATTATCCCAGAATAAAGGTGATCGACACTTTCTTCCATATAAAGCTTCATATGGTGGCATACCAATACTCGAATGGTAACTATTGTTGTATGCAAATTCCACCAATGGTAGATGTTGATCCCAATTCCCTTTGAATTCCAAGATACAAGATCTTAGCATATCTTCCAAAGTCTGTATCGTCCTTTCAGTCTGTCCATCTGTTTGGGGATGATAAGCTGTACTGAACTTCAATTGGGTTCCCAAAGCTTTCTGCAGTCCTTGCCAAAACTGAGAAACAAACCGAGGATCTCGGTCTGATACTATACTGGCAGGTATACCATGTAATCTTACAATTTCCCTTAAGTATAACCGTGCCAATTTCTCCATGGAGTATGTCATACTAATTGGTAGGAAATGAGCTGACTTGGTGAGTCTATCCACAATGACCCAAACAGCATCATATCCCGTACTCGTCTTAGGTAATGAACATACAAAATCCATGGAAATCTGATCCCATTTCCATTCAGGGATAGGTAACGGCTTCAGTAGTCCACCTGGCCTTTGGTGTTCAGCTTTTACCCTTTGGCATACATCACATTTAGCCACGAACTGAGCAACATCCTTTTTCATTCCTTTCCACCAGTATGCATTTTTTAGTTCTTGATATGTCTTCGTCTCTCCTGGATGTATAGAATATCCAGAGTAATGAGCCTCATGCATTAATTCCTTCCTCAAGTCATTATGCTGTGGAATACACAATCTCTTATTCATCCTTAGTACGCCTTCTTCATCAATGTGAAAATCCTTATATCTCCCTTGGGATATTCCATGTTTAATCTCTTGGATTTCTTGGTCCTCTTTCTGTGCTTCTTTAATTTGCTGAAGCAGAGTTGGTTCCAATACCAAACTCCCAAGTTCAGCTTCTAAATCCCTCATGGTGAATTCTATTCTCAATTTTTCGAATTCCTGGGCAAGTTCTTTCTGGTTGGTTAACATTGAAGCTATCTCGCCATAATGCTTACGACTTAATGCATCAGCTACCATATTCACTTTTCCAGGGTGATAATTAATAGTTAAGTCATAATCCTTGATCAACTCCAACCATCTCCTTTGTCTCATGTTCAGCTCTTTTTGTGTAAATATATACTTTAAACTCTTATGATCCGTATATATTTCACACTTCTGACCGTATAAATAGTGACGCCAAATCTTGAGTGCAAAGACAATTGCAGCTAATTCCAGGTCGTGAGTGGGATAATTCATCTCATGTGGCTTCAATTGCCTAGATGCATATGCTATAACTTTTCCATTTTGCATCAATACACATCCCAAACCATTTTTGGATGCGTCGCTATAAACAGCATATGGATCTTTATCATTTGGCAAAACCAAAACTGGGGCTGATACTAACCTTTTCTTTAATTCCTGAAAGCTTTGCTCTCTTTGATCATTCCATTCAAACCTCTCATTCTTCTTCGTTAGCTGAGTCAAAGGTCGAGCAATCTTTGAAAAGTCCTTTACAAACTTCCTATAGTATCCAGCCAATCCCAAGAAACTTCTAACTTCTGTGACAGTTTCTGGTCTCTTCCAATCCACAATAGCTTTAATCTTTGCCGGTCTACTGAAATCCCTTCACTGGAAACAATGTGTCCAAGGAATGATATGCTCTTAAGCCAAAACTCACACTTAGACA
>JAMXBD010005021.1:0-30729 GCA_024138025.1 Combretum micranthum
GCACAACAGTAAGGCGCGCAGGATTAAAATTGGACAAATTTGAAAGTCAAACAATAGCTAACCTGCAGAAGTTGCAGAACGTCTCTTTCCAAAAGAGATACTACTTCGTGTTATGTTCCTTCTGGGGAGAAAAACTAAAGGTGGTCGGCTCCAAATTAGGAAACCTGTCCACGTCCACCTTGGTAGCCGCACCAAAATTCAACAACACCTCTACCACCGTCTTCCCGCTGTGCTTTACCGAGCAGAAGAACCCAAGAGAACCAGACAAAAGACCATGGACGTCCGAGAAGGTCTGCTCAAAACACCCCAAACGTCCTCCCAAATAGTTTCGAGAGATCTGGAGAGTGACACTTCCAAGGAACCTCGAAGCACTTACGGAAAGGAAGAAAAGGAACCCAAACTGAAGCAGTTGGGATCTTGTTTCAACAACCAAGAGAACTAAAAATAGCACCACCGAAGCTAGGAGATAACCGAGCAAACACTGGAGCTTCTCCTTCTTTCTTCTTTCTTCTTTTTTCTTTGTTTTTTCTTCCTTCTTCCTCGTTTTCCTTAAAGCTCCGAGAACCCAGCCAACTTAACCAACACGCAATACCACAAGGTTTACTCCAGCAGATGGGAACTTCACGAAGACTATCCAAAGCTCTAAAAGGAAGAACAGAAGGACTAAAGCTTCAAAGAAAAGACCTAAGACTTGAAAAAGAAGAAGAACAAGAGAAAGATAGAACAAAACGAAAATTATTCAAGAAAAGGAAAAAATTTTCGAAACTAAAAAACTCAAAAAAGATCTTAAAAAGATGTAATCTTGTAAGCATATGGATGTAAAAGAGGGTTTTTTGAGTTATTTGGCTAAAGATTTGGGGGAGAAACCACCTCAAAAGGTGGGAAACCCCCTCCGGAAGGTGTAGAACTTTGTCTCTAGGAGTTAGAGTTCTAGAGAGAGGGAGAGGATTTTCTCTCTCTAGAATTTTGGTTTGGTTTCGGTTTAGGGTTGAGGGTTGAGGGTTAGGGTTTAGGGTTTAGGGTTTAGGGTTGAGGGTTGGGGGTTGAGGGTTGGGGGTTGATGGTTGAGGGTTGAGGGTTTTAGGGTTTAGGGTTGAGGGTATAGGGTTGAGGGTTTAGGGTTAGGGTTTAGGGTTTAGGGTTTAGGGTTTGGGGTTTGGGGTTTGGGTTTGGGTTTAGGGCTTAGGGCTTAGGGCTTAGGGCTTAGGGCTTAGGGCTCAAGGCTCAGGGTTCAGGGTTTAGGGTTCAGGTTAGGGTTTAGGGTTTAGGGTTTAGGGTTTTATAGGGTTTAGGGTTTAGGGTTTTAGGGTTTAGGGTTTAGGGTTTAGGTTTAGGGTTTAGGGTTTAGGGTTTTTTTTTTTTTTTTTTTTTGGCAAACCCCGTACACGGGGGAGGGATGCCAGCCCTAAATTTTATTAGATGAAAAAGAAGAGTACAAAGATGGGGGGGACATAAGGCCTTACCCCATAGTTACATCAATCCTGTAAAGCATGCATAAAATTAAATAAGGGAATACTATTCCCCTTACAATGAGAAACAACATGCATAAAATAAACAAGGGAGTACTACTCCCCTTACAACGAGACAAGCAACAAAAGGAAACAAAACAACTTTTAAAACCATGACAAAGTTAAAGGACACGAAAATCACATAAGCCATATTTATCCTTCCAGATGATGAATTTCAGATTTGTGTCGAGATTTGAGTTACTCCAGGAGAAAAAGGCGACCTGAGTGTCTCTCGCTTTCTTAGCTAACCAATCTGCAGCATGGTTACCTTCCCTCCATACATGAGATAAAGTGCTGTGTGTATCTTGTAGTAAACTCCTCGCCCATGAAATGTCATGCCATTTGTCCCATCTCACTTTCATAGAGGATAGCCACTTTGAGATGATTTTAGAGTCGGTTTCAATGTGGACCTGTTTAAAGCCAAAAGAACTGCAATATTCTAGACCTTTAATAAGGGCCGACAATTCGATACTCTCAATAGAGTGGTGTGAGGAAGGGAAACCAAAGTACCATATACTTTGCCATTATCATCTCTGAGGATTCCTCCTCCACCACCCATTCCATTCATCAAACTACCATCAACATTCAGCTTATACTTGCCTATGGAGGGCTAGTCCAGGAGACTGCATGGACACGTTTGTTTAGGGGGCTTAATGCAAGTTTTAAAAAGATCCTCATTATCTTTAACTTGTCTGAGCGTGAATGGGTTAGCCCTTCCTAAATTTCTAAGCTCATCAATCACTTGCAAGCAAGGAACCTAGGGGGGCGGGTTGTATTCCTATGCTTCCTATTATTTCTTTCAATCCATAGGTACCATATGACAATAATAGGAACAAAGGTCCGGACATGCCTTTTGATATTCCCAGATCTGCTTTTCCAAAATTTGAGCATGACATCAATGGAAGTAATGTTAGGAAGGTGGACAATCCCAAAAAGAGCAGTGACAGCCTTCCAAACATCTACAGCATACTTACAAGTGAAGAATATGTGCACAGCTGATTCACAGTTATTAAGGCATTGATAGCACCTAGAGGCAAGGTTTAAACCCCAACTAGCTTGGGTGTCATCAGTATGGATGAGAGATTTAATAGCACGCCAAAGGAAGAAGGACATTTTTAAAGGAATAAAATTAGACCAGATAGAGCAAAGAATGTCATTGGCTGGAGCTTTAATCCTGATATGATTAAAAATGCTAGCAACAGAAGGTACCATTGGAGGAAAGCTTCCAACAAGGCGAGTCTGGTTTCATAGGCTCCAAATTTAAAGAAAGAATTTCATTGACAAAATGGATTGGAACCAACTGGATAAGATAATCAACATCCCAAGCATTCCCATTCCATAAGTCCTTCACAAGTAACCTAGGAGCATGAACAGAGGTATGGTTGGCCAAGCAACCAGAAAGGAGCCAGGAATCATACCAGAAATTAATGTCACCCTTCCCCAGGCCAAAAAAGATAAAAGGCTCAGCTACATCCCTAGCCTGAGGAGCCTCTTCCATAACGGGGAAGAACTGTGGGTTATGGTTGCTTGAACAGGGTGAAGGTTTTTTAAGTATTTTGAATGAAGGAAATGGGAGAGGAGGGATGATTCAGAACGAAAGCGCCACCATAGCTTAGATTCAAAAGAGGTGGAGACATCAGATAAGGAGCGGAAACCAACTCCACCCTCTTCGACTGGCAAGCATAGATTAGCCCAAGAAACCCAATGAGTGGCTCTAGAAGAAGAGGAGGTACCCCAAAAGAAATTGGCAAACATGCTTTCAAGTTTCTTGATCACCCACTTAGGAGGGTGAACGGATTGAAAGAGATAGAGGGGGAGAGAGGATAAAACACTTTTGATGAGAACAATCTTCCCCCCACTTGAAAGCCATAGATTCGCCCAGTTGTGGAGGCGTTGAGACACTTTTTGGAAAATATCATTGTAGCTTTGATGGTCACGCCATCCAAGGGATAAAGGAGAACCTAGTAGGTAATAGGTAACTTTTGCTCCTTCATGCCAGACAAATTTTTTATAGGGCGTTTCCTAGAGGTTTTGGATTTCCTAGGAAAAACTAGAGAGCTCTTATGACGGTTAACTTTTTGACCCGATAAAGATTCATACTGACTTAAAAAATCAAGAACACGCCTCACAGAGGATTTAGAACCATTCATAAATAGAATACAATCATCAGCAAAACAAAGGTGGGAAATCCAAGAGGGAGCGCTAGTCTTGTACCTAATAGAAGGATAAATGGAATATAAATGGTTCAAACCTTGAGATAAGTACTCAGAAGCAATAATGAAGAGGGCAGGAGAGAGTGGGTCCCCTTGACGAAGACCCTAGACGAGTTAAAAAAGCCAAAGCCCTTCCCATTAATAACAACTGAGAACCAGCTATTGCACATAATTCTTTTAACCATGTAAGTAAACTTCCAATGAAAACCCAGACAATCCAGCATAGAAAAAAGAAACACCCAGTCAAGTCTATCGTAAGCTTTTTCCATGTCTAACTTCATCACTAGGTTCCCTCCTTTGATCTTATAGTCCAAATCATATAACAGCTCCTGAGCTAGAAGAATATTATCAATAATGTTTCTGCCCTTCACAAAACCCGTTTGATTAATGCTTATAGCCTTAGGGAGGATTTCACCAAGCCTAGTAGTAAGAATTTTTGAAAAAATTTTCACAGAGGTATTACAGGCTGATAGGTCTGAAATCCTTCCAGGTTTGTGGGTTATTGTTTTTAGGGATCAGAACAATGGATGCTGATGTATAAAACCGAGGGAGTGGCAAGCCTTCAAAAAATTCAATTACTGCTTTGTAAAAATCCTTGCCAATGATTTCCCAACATGTTTTATAAAACAAGCCTCCAAACCCATCCGGGCCGGGTTCTGAATCATTTGCTAAATCATTGATAATATTCGTCACCTCTTCAAAAGATGGGGTTGAAATGAGATGAGAATTGTCAGAAGCGATATTACCTGCTTAAGCCATTCTGGTTTAGAAAATTGCTTCACCTGAGTGTCCTTTGTTAGAAGATCCTGAAAGAAGTTAGTAGCAGAAGAGCCTAAAAGTCTCCTTCTATCCAATTCCCATCAGAATCTTTAACCTTATTAATCATGTTTCTCTGTCTCCTTTCTTTAACTATGGCATGATAATATTTAGTGTTCCTATCCCCATCCTTTAACCACTTAACCTTAGATTTTTGTTGCCAAAATATGGTTTCTTGATCAATTAAGTCCAAAAGATCTTTTTTGGTTTTGCAAATTAACGTAGATGTCCTGATCGTGAGTGGATTCAAAATTCCTTTCCAGCTCGGAAACCTCATTCTCTTTGTCATTTAGCTTTTTGTGAAGATTACCAAAAACATTTTTGTTCCAAGTTCGAAGAGAATGTTTTAACTTAATAAGCTTAAGCTGGAAATTAATGAGTCCGGACACATTGCATACCCCATTCCATGAAGCTTCAACCACTGACAAAAGAAGGATGGCGAGTCCACATATTTTGAAATTTAAACTTAGAAAACCTTCCATCCTTCTTTTTATCATGGCTAGGAAGGAGGGGCAATGGTCTGAACATGTGCTGTTCAGGTGTTCTACTTTGATAGGTTCTAACATAGAAATCCAAGTAGCATTTATTAAAGCCCTATCAAGCCTAACATGAACTTTTTTATTAGACCAAGTGTAATCCTTCCCTATAAGCCAGCATCAGATAACTCACAATCAAGCATCATCGATTGAAAATCAAGAATGGACTGTATGGGGTAAGAACTACCTCCAGATCTTTCATGAGGAGAGAGGACAGTATTAAAATCTCCTACAACAAGCCATGGGTCATCGATATCCACATGCATTTCTCTAAGGTTATCCCATAGCTGTTGCCTAAGAAACCTTACACTTGGCATAAACCACAGAAACATGAAAAGAAACAGAACCATTGGAACTAGAACAGTACAAGTGCATAAATTGGTCATGGTTAAAAACAATATGACAGATAATGTGTTCTTTCCAGAAAATCCAAATTTTTGAGTTAACATTGGAAGCAAAATTTTTAAAATTCAACTTTCTTGCAAAAAGATCAATTTTATCAGAGGTAGTCATGGGTTCAGCTATCATGATGAATTGAAGATTATGGAGCCTAACTAAGCTTTTTAATCTTTTTAAGGAGCGACCATTAACTATGCCTCTAATATTCCAAAAAAGATTTCATGGAGAATCAAGGGTTGGGCACCAAAAAGAGGGTGCTACGTGCCCGTGTAGCATAAGGAGAGGAGGGACAGGATGACCTACCTGGATCCCATGCAAGAGACCTATCTTTACTCCTTGGTAAATGAGAATCATCACGTGATTTGCCCTTGTATAATATGATAGATCAAAATCTGGGTCATCCTCTTCTATGTTACCCTCTTCCGAGTCGGAGCTATCACACTCATTTGCATTTTCAACTCTTGATGCTTTTTTGGAGGGCTGTGATTGCTATAGACTAGTGCAGTGGGGTCAGATTCCTCCCCTTCATAATGGCTTTTGGGAGAAGCCAAAGATTCCTCACCAAACCTCTAACCAACAAATTTGGAGGAGTGTCCTCTGCATTCAAAACACAAATGGTTAAAGGTAAAGGAGAAGAGATAGGAGTACCTATTGGAGGGGCCAACCAAGTAGTGTCTGATTGAATATCATCATTAGCAGGTTCTGGTTGACCCATCGGCACATTCTGATGTTGATCTTCTCCAAAAGGGAATGGCAATCCTTGGACTGATTAGTAGTGTCTTTAGAGACACTGGCTATATTGGGGATTGCCCTTGTCCATATCAACAGTAGTAGCTCTTGTTGGGGCAACATGATCCACAGAAGTATTGATAGGTTCCAAACCCATAGGCGGAGTAGGCATGATGGCTGTGTTCATCTTTTGCGGATCATCCTGTGTCTCAATAAAGATCTCTGAGGGACCTGCAAGTCTAGCAAAATCTATGGACACTCTAAAGATGAGTATGGTCCTTACCTTTGTTTGACCAAGGAGGTCCTTTTTAGGCACATAGACTTGCTTAATTTTACTTGGTTTTGGAGGAGGGATTTTTTCAACAACATTATGGGATTTATCCTTATTATTGCTCTGGAAGGAGTTTTTGGATCGACATTGGTCTTTAGAATGACCCATTTTGAAACATTCAGAGCAATAATAAGGAACATTTTCGAAATTAACGTGTTGAAAAAATCCTTCGGTTTCAGTACCAAGCCAAACCTTATTTTTGTGATTTTTCGAAACATCTATTTCAACTAGAATTCTGGCAACAGATGGTCTAGTAAGATTTGCAGTAGGCTCATCAATTTTCAAAGGATGCCCAAAAATAGAAGCAATAGCAAACAACACCGATTTATCAAAAAAATGAATAGGTAGGTTATAGAGAGCTAACCAAACCGGTGCAACGGGCTTTCCTTTTGGCATGTGAGGTAATAGACCATTTGACAATGCGCACGATGGAGAATTTATGGTCCAAATCCGTCTTTCCCATAGCGAATGTAATCCTCTTGTAGAGTTGGACGAATGAGGATTTGCCTTTGATTGATGAGGCCAATTTCCACATGCCCTTTAAATTTCCTTTCTTGAAAAAATTTCCTGATTTCTTGCAAAGGAGGCCTACTGTGAGAAAAGGAGCCTACAAGAGCAAATTTGAGAGGTGAGCACAATTTGTCTAGCTCCTCATTATTGAAAATAACAGCGGGTTCCCCATTAAAAGAGGTGGCTAATTTGAGTCCCAATATATCTTCTTTGGGCTGTTGGATTGCTCCCACTACTGCAGCAAAGGATTTTTTAAAATTGGAGGGAGCTCCTATCTTCATTTTCTGTTGTTTGCGCCACTGTCGTTGGAGCCAAGATCTGCTGCATCGTTGCCATCTCAGCGTGGGAATCAAATCCAAGAAGCAGCCCGCGTGAAGGAAGCTTCGGCCTCTCCACAGAATTTACAACAGCCCAATGAAACAGATCACTCCCCAAAACACAAGTCCCCACCGAGATCAAAAGACAATCCAATGCAATGAAAACAATCGGCGAGGATTCCAGAGCCCAGCAGCCAAAGCGCAGCTCACCACAATTCCCTACGGCCCACACTGGTGCAAGGACAAGTCGGCTGTAAACTGTGTATAGGCCCAGCCTCTAAATAACAAGTCCTCCTCCGACTGCGTGAAAGAAATCCAATAGCGGAAAGCCCAAGTTCAGCAAAACAGGTTCTCAAATAATCAGATCACGTGCAGCAGAGGGGGCTCAAGTCCAAACATTAAGATATTTCACCACCGTGGCCCACACCGATATCAATGAGATCAAATAGCCCGACAAAAGAAATCCACCAGAAAGAAGGGAGGAGGCCCACGTTAAGACCAATTAAAACCAGCTGGCGATGGAACAGACACAGCACGTGCAGGAGAAGGCCTAGCCTAAAAGCAAAAGGCCCACACGCTAACAAGCAGGCAGCTCACTTGAGGATGGCCCACATCAAACCAAAAATGCCAGCTGACTCACAACCGTCCAAACAGCTCAACTATGAACGGTAAAGGCGCGCAGGAGCAAGAATCAAAATTTAAAAGTCAAACTTGAATTTGACCTGGGGAAATAATAGAACATCTCTTTCCTAAAGAAGTATAAAATAGAGTTATGTCTCTTCTAGAGGAGGAAAGGCGAGGATGGTCGGCTCCGAAAGGGAAAACCTGTCACATCCACCTTGTCTACCGTACTAATGTCCAGCAGTACCTCAAACCGAGTGCCACCGTCTTCCAGCTGAGGCTTACCGATAGCAACCACACACGAAACCAGGTGCTTGTGATAGAGGACTTCCGTGCAAGGCCCGCTGGAAACACCACCAGACTAACTCCCTACACTACGAGCAGAACACCCTAAGACGAAGAGAAATCCCAAAACTACAGCGTCCAAGGAGGCTCCAAGCCCTTACGAGAAGCTGAGAAGAAAACCACGAAACAAAGCAGGAGGGATCTCGACTTCGGCCACCAAGAAAAACGAGAGCAGCACCACCCAAGCTATGGCAACAACCAAACAAACACCAGAGCTTCTTCAACTTTCTTCTTTTTCTTCTTGTTCCTTCCTCCGTTTCCTTCTCTTTCCTTTTTACAGCAAACCCCAAGAGCCCCGAGAACCTCTTAAGTCACACCAAGCGTGGACACAACTCCCCTCTAGCCACACACCACGATAACAAGGGGAAGGAGTCTCCAAAAAAGGACCAAAACCTTAAAAAGAAAAAAGAACAAGCCAACAAAGAAAGCAAGACGAAAATTACTCTAGTAATGAGCAAAATCCGACAAGCTAAAAAACCATCAAAGATCATGAAAAAAGAAAACTTGAAAAGATTTTGATGTTAAAAAGTTGTTTTTTGAGAGATTTGGCCAAAGATTGGGGGAGAAACCACCTCAAAGAGGTGGAAAACCCCCCCGGGCGGTAAAAGAATAAGAGTATAGGAGTTAGAGTTCTAGAGAGAAGGGAGAGGATTTTCTCTCTCTAGAAAAATTTTTGGTTTAGGGTTTAGGGTTTAGGGTTTGGGGTTTGGGGTTTGGGGGTTTAGGGTTTAGGGTTTAGGGTTTAGGGTTTTAGGGTTTAGGGTTTAGGGTTTAGGGTTTAGGGTTTAGGGTTTAGGGTTTAGGGTTTAGGGTTTAGGGTTTAGGGTTTAGGGTTTGTTTTTTTTTTTTTTTTTTTTTTTTGGCAAACCCCGTACACGGGGGAGGGATGCCAGCCCTAAATTTTATTAGATGAAAAAGAAGAGTACAAAGATGGGGGGGACATAAGGCCTTACCCCATAGTTACATCAATCCTGTAAAGCATGCATAAAATAAATAAGGGAATACTATTCCCCTTACAATGAGAAACAACATGCATAAAATAAACAAGGGAGTACTACTCCCCTTACAACGAGACAAGCAACAAAAGGAAACAAAACAACTTTTAAAACCATGACCAAAGTTAAAGGACACGAAAATCACATAAGCCATATTTATCCTTCCAGATGATGAATTTCAGATTTGTGTCGAGATTTGAGTTACTCCAGGAGAAAAAGGCGACCTGAGTGTCTCTCGCTTTCTTAGCTAACCAATCTGCAGCATGGTTACCTTCCCTCCATACATGAGATAAAGTGCTGTGTGTATCTTGTAGTAAACTCCTCGCCCATGAAATGTCATGCCATTTGTCCCATCTCACTTTCATAGAGGATAGCCACTTTGAGATGATTTTAGAGTCGGTTTCAATGTGGACCTGTTTAAAGCCAAAAGAACTGCAATATTCTAGACCTTTAATAAGGGCCGACAATTCGATACTCTCAATAGAGTGGTGTGAGGAAGGGAAACCAAAGTACCATATACTTTGCCATTATCATCTCTGAGGATTCCTCCTCCACCACCCATTCCATTCATCAAACTACCATCAACATTCAGCTTATACTTGCCTATTGGAGGGCTAGTCCAGGAGACTGCATGGACACGTTTCCGTTTAGGGGGCTTAATGCAAGTTTTAAAAAGATCCTCATTATCTTTAACTTGTCTGAGCGTGAATGGGTTAGCCCTTCCTAAATTTCTAAGCTCATCAATCACCTGCAAGCAAGGAACCTAGGGGGGCGGGTTGTATTCCTATGCTTCCTATTATTTCTTTCAATCCATAGGTACCATATGACAATAATAGGAACAAAGGTCCGGACATGCCTTTTGATATTCCCAGATCTGCTTTTCCAAAATTTGAGCATGACATCAATGGAAGTAATGTTAGGAAGGTGGACAATCCCAAAAAGCAGTGACAGCCTTCCAAACATCTACAGCATACTTACAAGTGAAGAATATGTGCACAGCTGATTCACAGTTATTAAGGCATTGATAGCACCTAGAGGCAAGGTTTAAACCCCAACTAGCTTGGGTGTCATCAGTATGAATGAGAGATTTAATAGCACGCCAAAGGAAGAAGGACATTTTTAAGGGAATAAAATTAGACCAGATAGAGCAAAGAATGTCATTGGCTGGAGCTTTAATCCTGATATGATTAAAAATGCTAGCAACAGAGAAGGTACCATTGGAGGAAAGCTTCCAACAAGGCGAGTCTGGTTTCATAGGCTCCAAATTTAAAGAAAGAATTTCATTGACAAAATGGATTGGAACCAACTGGATAAGATAATCAACATCCCAAGCATTCCCATTCCATAAGTCCTTCACAAGTAACCTAGGAGCATGAACAGAGGTATGGTTGGCCAAGCAACCAGAAAGGAGCCAGGAATCATACCAGAAACTAATGTCACCCTTCCCAGGCCAAAAAAGATAAAAGGCTCAGCTACATCCCTAGCCCTGAGGAGCCTCTTCCATAACGGGGAAGAACTGTGGGTTATGGTTGCTTGAACAGGGTGAGGTTTTTTAATATTTGAATGAAGGAAATGGAGAGGAGGGATGATTCAGAACGAAAGCGCCACCATAGCTTAGATTCAAAAGAGGTGGAGACATCAGATAAGGAGCGGAAACCAACTCCACCCTCTTCGACTGGCAAGCATAGATTAGCCCAAGAAACCCAATGAGTGGCTCTAGAAGAAGAGGAGGTACCCCAAAAGAAATTGGCAAACATGCTTTCAAGTTTCTTGATCACCCACTTAGGAGGGTGAACGGATTGAAAGAGATAGAGGGGGAGAGAGGATAAAACACTTTTGATGAGAACAATCTTCCCCCCACTTGAAAGCCATAGATTGCCCAGTTGTGGAGGCGTTGAGACACTTTTTGGAAAATATCATTGTAGCTTTGATGGTCACGCCATCCAAGGGATAAAGGAGAACCTAGATAGGTAATAGGTAACTTTTGCTCCTTCATGCCAGACAAATTTTTTATAGGGCGTTTCCTAGAGGTTTTGGATTTCCTAGGAAAAACTAGAGCTCTTATGATGGTTAACTTTTTGACCCGATAAAGATTCATACTGACTTAAAAAATCAAGAACTCGCCTCACAGAGGATTTAGAACCATTCATAAAAAGAATACAATCATCAGCAAAACAAAGTGGGAAATCCAAGAGGGAGCGCTAGTCTTGTACCTAATAGAAGGATAAATGGAATGTAAATGGTTCAAACCTTGAGATAAGTACTCAGAAGCAATAATGAAGAGGGCAGGAGAGAGTGGGTCCCCTTGACGAAGACCCCTAGACGAGTTAAAAAAGCCAAAGCCCTTCCCATTAATAACAACTGAGAACCAGCTATTGCACATAATTCTTTTAACCATGTAAGTAAACTTCCAATGAAAACCCAGACAATCCAGCATAGAAAAAAGAAAACCCAGTCAAGTCTATCGTAAGCTTTTTCCATGTCTAACTTCATCACTAGGTTCCCTCCTTTGATCTTATAGTCCAAATCATATCAGCTCCTGAGCTAGAAGAATATTATCAATAATGTTTCTTCCCTTCACAAAACCCGTTTGATTAATGCTTATAGCCTTAGGGAGGATTTCACCAAGCCTAGTAGTAAGAATTTTTGAAAAAATTTTCACAGAGGTATTACATAGGCTGATAGGTCTGAAATCCTTCCAGGTTTGTGGGTTATTGTTTTTAGGGATCAGAACAATGGATGCTGATGTATAAAACCGAGGGAGTGGCAAGCCTTCAAAAAATTCAATTACTGCTTTGTAAAAATCCTTGCCAATGATTTCCCAACATGTTTTATAAAACAAGCCTCCAAACCCATCCGGGCCGGGTTCTGAATCATTTGCTAAATCATTGATAATATTCGTCACCTCTTCAAAAGATGGGGTTGAAATGAGATGAGAATTGTCAGAAGCCGATATTACCTGTTTAAGCCATTCTGGTTTAGAAAATTGCTTCACCTGAGTGTCCTTTGTTAGAAGATCCTGAAAAAGTTAGTAGCAGAAGAGCCTAAAGAGTCTCCTTCTATCCAATTCCCATCAGAATCTTTAACCTTATTAATCATGTTTCTCTGTCTCCTTTCTTTAACTATGGCATGATAATATTTAGTGTTCCTATCCCATCCTTTAACCACTTAACCTTTAGATTTTTGTTGCCAAAAATGGTTTCTTGATCAATTAAGTCCAAAAGATCTTTTTTGGCATTTTGCAAATTAACGTAGATCTGATCGTGAGTGGATTCAAAATTCCTTTCCAGCTCGGAAACCTCTTTCTCTTTGTCATTTAGCTTTTTGTGAAGATTACCAAAAACATTTTTGTTCCAAGTTCGAAGAGAATGTTTTAACTTAGTAAGCTTAAGCTGGAAATTAATGAGTCCGGACACATTGCATACCCCATTCCATGAAGCTTCAACCACTGACAGAAAAGAAGGATGGCGAGTCCACATATTTTGAAATTTAAACTTAGAAAACCTTCCATCCTTCTTTTTATCATGGCTAAGAAGGAGGGGGCAATGGTCTGAACATGTGCTGTTCAGGTGTTCTACTTTGATAGGTTCTAACATAGAAATCCAAGTAGCATTTATTAAAGCCCTATCAAGCCTAACATGAACTTTTTTATTAGACCAAGTGTAATCCTTCCCTATATAGCCAGCATCAGATAACTCACAATCAAGCATCATCGATTGAAAATCAAGAATGGACTGTATGGGGTAAGAACTACCTCCAGATCTTTCATGAGGAGAGAGGACAGTATTAAAATCTCCTACAACAAGCCATGGGTCATCGATATCCACATGCATTTCTCTAAGGTTATCCCATAGCTGTTGCCTAAGAAACCTATTACACTTGGCATAAACCACAGAAACATGAAAAGAAACAGAACCATTGGAACTAGAACAGTACAAGTGCATAAATTGTTCATGGTTAAAAACAATATGACAGATAATGTGTTCTTTCCAGAAAATCCAAATTTTTGAGTTAACATTGGAAGCAAAATTTTTAAAATTCAACTTTCTTGCAAAAAGATCAATTTTATCAGAGGTAGTCATGGGTTCAGCTATCATGATGAATTGAAGATTATGGAGCCTAACTAAGCTTTTTAATCTTTTTAAGGAGCGACCATTAACTATGCCTCTAATATTCCAAAAAAGATATTTCATGGAGAATCAAGGGATTGGGCACCAAAAAGAGAGGTGCTACGTGCCCGTGTAGCATAAGGAGAGGAGGGACAGGATGACCTACCTGGATCCCATGCAAGAGACCTATCTTTACTCCTTGGTAAATGAGAATCATCACGTGATTTGCCCTTGTATATGATAGGATCAAAATCTGGGTCCTCTTCTATGTTACCCTCTTCCGAGTCGGAGCTATCACACTCATTTGCATTTTCAACTCTTGATGCTTTTTTGGAGGGCTGTTGATTGCTATAAACTAGTGCAGTGGGGTCAGATTCCTCCCCTTCATAATGGCTTTTGGGAGAAGCCAAAGATTCCTCACCAAATCCTCTAACCAACAAATTTGGAGGAGTGTCCTCTGCATTCAAAACACAAATGGTTAAAGGTAAAGGAGAAAGAGAGGTAGGAGTACCTATTGGAGGGGCCAACCAAGTAGTGTCTGATTGAATATCATCATTAGCAGGTTCTGGTTGACCCATCGGCATATTCTGATGTTGAGCTTCTTCCAAAAGGGAATGGCAATCCTTGGACTGATTAGTAGTGTCATTAGAGACACTGGCTATATTGGTTGGAGGATTGCCCTTGTCCATATCAACAACAGTAGCTCTTGTTGGGCTACATGATCCACAGAAGTATTGATAGGTTCCAAACCCATAGGCGGAGTAGGCATGATGGCTGTGTTCATCTTTTGGATCATCCTGTGTCTCAATAAAGATCTCTGAGGGACCTGCAAGTCTAGCAAAATCTATGGACTCCACTTCTAAGATGAGATATGATCCTTACCTTTGTTTTGACCAAGGAGGTCCTTTTTAGGCACATAGACTGCTTAATTTTACTTGGTTTTGGAGGAGGGATTTTTTCAACAACATTATGGATTTATCCTTATTATTGCTCTGGAAGGAGTTTTTGGATCGACATGGTCTTTGGAATGACCCATTTTGAAACATTCAGAGCAATAATAAGGAACATTTTCGAAATTAACGTGTTGAAAAAAACCTTCGGTTTCAGTACCAAGCCAAACCTTATTTTTGTGATTTTTCGAAACATCTATTTCAACTAGAATTCTGGCAACAGATGGTCTAGTAAGATTTGCAGTAGGCTCATCAATTTTCAAAGGATGCCCAAAAATAGAGGCAATAGCAAACAACACCGATTTATCAAAAAAATGAATAGGTAGGTTGTAGAGAGCTAACCAAACCGGTGCAATGGGGCTTTCCTTTTGTGCATGTGAGGTAATAGACCATTTGACAATGCGCACGATGGAGGAATTTATGGTCCAAATCCGTCTTTCCCATAGGCGAATGTAATCCTCTTGTAGAGTTGGACGAATGAGGATTTGGCTTTGATTGATGAGGCCAATTTCCACATGCCCTTTGAATTTCCTTTCTTGAAAGAATTTCCTGATTTCTTGCAAAGGAGGCCTACTGTGAGAAAAGGAGCCTACAAGAGCAAATTTGAGAGGTGTGTACAATTTGTCTAGCTCCTCATTATTGAAAATAACAGCGGGTTCCCCATTAGAAGAGGTGGCTAATTTGAGTCCCAATATATCTTCCTTGGGCTGTTGGATTGCTCCCACTATTGCAGCAAAGGATTTTTTGAAAATTGGAGGGGAGCTCCTATCTTCATTTTCTGTTGTTTGCGCCACTGTCGTTGGCGCCAAGATCTGCTACGTCGTTGCCATATTCCACGTGGAAATCAAATCAGAGAAGCAGCCCGCGTGATTGTAAACTTCCTTTTTTTTTTCCTCCTTTTTTTTCTTTTTTTTCTTTTTTCACGTGGACCGGTGTAAGAAAGTCAACCAAGAAATACCAAACCGATATCTCACTTCAAATTGGCGCCAGCCAGCCCACGCACTCAACAATACAGCAAGCCCACATCATATGAAATAGGCCGAGCAGCAGTGGATTGGGGAATAGAGAAAAGCCTCGTCCAGCCAGCCCACGCCCTCAAAAATACAACTAGGCCCACTCGGAAAGATAAAAGACGCCACCAGCTCACTTAAGATACAAGGGGCCCACTCCAAAACCAAAGATAACAAAGGCCGCACAACAGTAAGGCGCGCAGGATTAAAATTGGACAAATTTGAAAGTCAAACAATAGCTAACCTGCAGAAGTTGCAGAACGTCTCTTTCCAAAAGAGATACTACTTCGTGTTATGTTCCTTCTGGGGAGAAAAACTAAAGGTGGTCGGCTCCAAATTAGGAAACCTGTCACGTCCACCTTGGTAGCCGCACCAAAATTCAACAACACCTCTACCACCGTCTTCCCGCTGTGCTTTACCGAGCAGAAGAACCCAAGAGAACCAGACAAAAGACCATGGACGTCCGAGAAGGTCTGCTCAAAACACCCCAAACGTCCTCCCAAATAGTTTCGAGAGATCTGGAGAGTGACACTTCCAAGGAACCTCGAAGCACTTACGGAAAGGAAGAAAAGGAACCCAAACTGAAGCAGTTGGGATCTTGTTTCAACAACCAAGAGAACTAAAAATAGCACCACCGAAGCTAGGAGATAACCGAGCAAACACTGGAGCTTCTCCTTCTTTCTTCTTTCTTCTTTTTTCTTTGTTTTTTCTTCCTTCTTCCTCGTTTTCCTTAAAGCTCCGAGAACCCAGCCAACTTAACCAACACGCAATACCCACAAGGTTTTACTCCAGCAGATGGGAACTTCACGAAGACTATCCAAAGCTCTAAAAGGAAGAACAGAAGGACTAAAGCTTCAAAGAAAAGACCTAAGACTTGAAAAAAGAAGAAGAACAAGAGAAAGATAGAACAAAACGAAAATTATTCAAGAAAAGGAAAAAATTTTCGAAAACTAAAAAAACTCAAAAAAGATCTTAAAAAGATGTAATCTTGTAAGCATATGGATGTAAAAGAGGGTTTTTTGAGTTATTTGGCTAAAGATTTGGGGGAGAAACCACCTCAAAAGGTGGGAAACCCCTCCGGAAGGTGTAGAACTTTGTCTCTAGGAGTTAGAGTTCTAGAGAGAAGGGAGAGGATTTTCTCTCTCTAGAATTTTGGTTTGGTTTCGGTTTAGGGTTGAGGGTTGAGGGTTTAGGGTTTAGGGTTTAGGGTTTAGGGTTGAGGGTTGGGGGTTGAGGGTTGGGGGTTGATGGTTGAGGGTTGAGGGTTTTAGGGTTTAGGGTTGAGGGTATAGGGTTGAGGGTTTAGGGTTGAGGGTTTAGGGTTTAGGGTTTAGGTTTGGGGTTTGGGTTTGGGGTTTGGGGTTTAGGGCTTAGGGCTTAGGGCTTAGGGCTTAGGGCTTAGGGCTCAAGGCTCAGGGTTCAGGGTTTAGGGTTCAGGGTTCAGGGTTTTTAGGGTTTAGGGTTTAGGGTTTTATAGGGTTTTAGGGTTTAGGGTTGTATAGGGTTTTAGGGTTTAGGGTTTAGGTTTTAGGGTTTAGGGTTTAGGGTTTTTTTTTTTTTTTTTTTTGGAAAACCCCGTACACGGGGGAGGGATGCCAGCCCTAAATTTTATTAGATGAAAAAGAAGAGTACAAAGATGGGGGGGACATAAGGCCTTACCCCATAGTTACATCAATCCTGTAAAGCATGCATAAAATTAAATAAGGGAATACTATTCCCCTTACAATGAGAAACAACTTGCATAAAATAAACGAGGGAGTACTACTCCCCTTACAACGAGACAAGCAACAAAAGGAAACAAAACAACTTTTAAAACCATGACAAAGTTAAAGGACACGAAAATCTCATAAGCCATATTTATCCTTCCAGATGATGAATTTCAGATTTGTGTCGAGATTTGAGTTATTCCAGGAGAAAAAGGCGACCTGAGTGTCTCTCGCTTTCTTAGCTAACCAATCTGCAGCATGGTTACCTTCCCTCCGTACATGAGATAAAGTGCTGTGTGTATCTTATAGTAAACTCCTCGCCCATGAAATGTCATGCCATTTGTCCCATCTCACTTTCATAGAGGATAGCCACTTTGAGATGATTTTAGAGTCGGTTTCAATGTGGACCTGTTTAAAGCCAAAAGAACTGCAATATTCTAGACCTTTAATAAGGGCCGACAATTCGATACTCTCAATAGAGTGGTGTGCGGAAGGGAAACCAAAGTACCATATAACTTTGCCATTATCATCTCTGAGGATTCCTCCTCCACCACCCATTCCATTCATCAAACTACCATCAACATTCAACTTATACTTGCCTATAGGAGGGCTAGTCCAGGAGACTGCATGGACACGTTTCCGTTTAGGGGGCTTAATGCAAGTTTTAAAAAGATCCTCATTATCTTTAACTTGTCTGAGCGTGAATGGGTTAGCCCTTCCTAAATTTCTAAGCTCATCAATCACCTGCAAGGCAAGGAACCTAGGGGGGCGGGTTGTATTCCTATGCTTCCTATTATTTCTTTCAATCCATAGGTACCATATGACAATAATAGGAACAAAGGTCCGGACATGCCTTTTGATATTCCCAGATCTGCTTTTCCAAAATTTGAGCATGACATCAATGGAAGTAATGTTAGGAAGGTGGACAATCCCAAAAAGAGCAGTGACAGCCTTCCAAACATCTACAGCATACTTACAAGTGAAGAATATGTGCACAGCTGATTCACAGTTATTAAGGCATTGATAGCACCTAGAGGCAAGGTTTAAACCCCAACTAGCTTGGGTGTCATCAGTATGAATGAGAGATTTAATAGCACGCCAAAGGAAGAAGGACATTTTTAAGGAATAAAATTAGACCAGATAGAGCAAAGAATGTCATTGGCTGGAGCTTTAATCCTGATATGATTAAAAATGCTAGCAACAGAGAAGGTACCATTGGAGGAAAGCTTCCAACAAGGCGAGTCTGGTTTCATAGGCTCCAAATTTAAAGAAAGAATTTCATTGACAAAATGGATTGGAACCAACTGGATAAGATAATCAACATCCCAAGCATTCCCATTCCATAAGTCCTTCACAAGTAACCTAGGAGCATGAACAGAGGTATGGTTGGCCAAGCAACCAGAAAGGAGCCAGGAATCATACCAGAAATTAATGTCACCCTTCCCCAGGCCAAAAAAGATAAAAGGCTCAGCTACATCCCTAGCCCTGAGGAGCCTCTTCCATAACGGGGAAGAACTGTGGGTTATGGTTGCTTGAACAGGGTGAAGGTTTTTTAAGTATTTTGAATGAAGGAAATGGGAGAGGAGGGATGATTCAGAACGAAAGCGCCACCATAGCTTAGATTCAAAAGAGGTGGAGACATCAGATAAGGAGCGGAAACCAACTCCACCCTCTTCGACTGGCAAGCATAGATTAGCCCAAGAAACCCAATGAGTGGCTCTAGAAGAAGAGGAGGTACCCCAAAAGAAATTGGCAAACATGCTTTCAAGTTTCTTGATCACCCACTTAGGAGGGTGAACGGATTGAAAGAGATAGAGGGGGAGAGAGGATAAAACACTTTTGATGAGAACAATCTTCCCCCCACTTGAAAGCCATAGATTTGCCCAGTTGTGGAGGCGTTGAGACACTTTTTGGAAAATATCATTGTAGCTTTGATGGTCACGCCATCCAAGGGATAAAGGAGAACCTAGATAGGTAATAGGTAACTTTTGCTCCTTCATGCCAGACAAATTTTTTATAGGGCGTTTCCTAGAGGTTTTGGATTTCCTAGGAAAAACTAGAGAGCTCTTATGATGGTTAACTTTTTGACCCGATAAAGATTCATACTGACTTAAAAAATCAAGAACTCGCCTCACAGAGGATTTAGAACCATTCATAAAAGAATACAATCATCAGCAAAACAAAGGTGGGAAATCCAAGAGGGAGCGCTAGTCTTGTACCTAATAGAAGGATAAATGGAATGTAAATGGTTCAAACCTTGAGATAAGTACTCAGAAGCAATAATGAAGAGGGCAGGAGAGAGTGGGTCCCCTTGACGAAGACCCCTAGACGAGTTAAAAAAGCCAAAGCCCTTCCCATTAATAACAACTGAGAACCAGCTATTGCACATAATTCTTTTAACCATGTAAGTAAACTTCCAATGAAAACCCAGACAATCCAGCATAGAAAAAAGAAACACCCAGTCAAGTCTATCGTAAGCTTTTTCCATGTCTAACTTCATCACTAGGTTCCCTCCTTTGATCTTATAGTCCAAATCATATAACAGCTCCTGAGCTAGAAGAATATTATCAATAATGTTTCTGCCCTTCACAAAACCCGTTTGATTAATGCTTATAGCCTTAGGGAGGATTTCACCAAGCCTAGTAGTAAGAATTTTTGAAAAAATTTTCACAGAGGTATTACATAGGCTGATAGGTCTGAAATCCTTCCAGGTTTGTGGGTTATTGTTTTTAGGGATCAGAACAATGGATGCTGATGTATAAAACCGAGGGAGTGGCAAGCCTTCAAAAAATTCAATTACTGCTTTGTAAAAATCCTTGCCAATGATTTCCCAACATGTTTTATAAAACAAGCCTCCAAACCCATCCGGGCCGGGTTCTGAATCATTTGCTAAATCATTGATAATATTCGTCACCTCTTCAAAAGATGGGGTTGAAATGAGATGAGAATTGTCAGAAGCCGATATTACCTGTTTAAGCCATTCTGGTTTAGAAAATTGCTTCACCTGAGTGTCCTTTGTTAGAAGATCCTGAAAGAAGTTAGTAGCAGAAGAGCCTAAAGAGTCTCCTTCTATCCAATTCCCATCAGAATCTTTAACCTTATTAATCATGTTTCTCTGTCTCCTTTCTTTAACTATGGCATGATAATATTTAGTGT
This sequence comes from Combretum micranthum, assembly GCA_024138025.1. Lineage (NCBI taxonomy): Eukaryota > Viridiplantae > Streptophyta > Magnoliopsida > Myrtales > Combretaceae > Combretum > Combretum micranthum. Next base: position 20,252 of record JAMXBD010005021.1, read on the forward strand.
TCCTATCCCCATCCTTTAACCACTTAACCTTAGATTTTTGTTGCCAAAATATGGTTTCTTGATCAATTAAGTCCAAAAGATCTTTTTTGGCATTTTGCAAATTAACGTAGATGTCCTGATCGTGAGTGGATTCAAAATTCCTTTCCAGCTCGGAAACCTCTTTCTCTTTGTCATTTAGCTTTTTGTGAAGATTACCAAAAACATTTTTGTTCCAAGTTCGAAGAGAATGTTTTAACTTAATAAGCTTAAGCTGGAAATTAATGAGTCCGGACACATTGCATACCCCATTCCATGAAGCTTCAACCACTGACAGAAAAGAAGGATGGCGAGTCCACATATTTTGAAATTTAAACTTAGAAAACCTTCCATCCTTCTTTTTATCATGGCTAAGAAGGAGGGGGCAATGGTCTGAACATGTGCTGTTCAGGTGTTCTACTTTGATAGGTTCTAACATAGAAATCCAAGTAGCATTTATTAAAGCCCTATCAAGCCTAACATGAACTTTTTTATTAGACCAAGTGTAATCCTTCCCTATATAGCCAGCATCAGATAACTCACAATCAAGCATCATCGATTGAAAATCAAGAATGGACTGTATGGGGTAAGAACTACCTCCAGATCTTTCATGAGGAGAGAGGACAGTATTAAAATCTCCTACAACAAGCCATGGGTCATCGATCCACATGCATTTCTCTAAGGTTATCCCATAGCTGTTGCCTAAGAAACCTATTACACTTGGCATAAACCACAGAAACATGAAAAGAAACAGAACCATTGGAACTAGAACAGTACAAGTGCATAAATTGTCATGGTTAAAAACAATATGACAGATAATGTGTTCTTTCCAGAAAATCCAAATTTTTGAGTTAACATTGGAAGCAAAATTTTTAAAATTCAACTTTCTTGCAAAAAGATCAATTTTATCAGAGGTAGTCATGGGTTCAGCTATCATGATGAATTGAAGATTATGGAGCCTAACTAAGCTTTTAATCTTTTTAAGGAGCGACCATTAACTATGCCTCTAATATTCCAAAAAAGATATTTTCATGGAGAATCAAGGGATTGGGCACCAAAAAAGAGGTGCTACGTGCCCGTGTAGCATAAGGAGAGGAGGGACAGGATGACCTACCTGGATCCCATGCAAGAGACCTATCTTTACTCCTTGGTAAATGAGAATCATCACGTGATTTGCCCTTGTATAATATGATAGATCAAAATCTGGGTCATCCTCTTCTATGTTACCCTCTTCCGAGTCGGAGCTATCACACTCATTTGCATTTTCAACTCTTGATGCTTTTTTGGAGGGCTGCTGATTGCTATAGACTAGTGCAGTGGGGTCAGATTCCTCCCCTTCATAATGGCTTTTGGGAGAAGCCAAAGATTCCTCACCAAAACCTCTAACCAACAAATTTGGAGGAGTGTCCTCTGCATTCAAAACACAAATGGTTAAAGGTAAAGGAGAAGGGGAGATAGGAGTACCTATTGGAGGGGCCATGCAAGTAGTGTCTGATTGAATATCATCATTAGCAGGTTCTGGTTGACCCATCGGCACATTCTGATGTTGATCTTCTCCTAAAAGGGAATGGCAATCCTTGGACTGATTAGTAGTATCTTTAGAGACACTGGCTATATTGGTGATTGCCCTTGTCCATATCAACAGTAGTAGCTCTTGTTGGGGCAACATGATCCATAGAAGTATTGATAGGTTCCAAACCAATAGGCGGAGTAGGCATGGTGGCTGTGTTCATCTTTTGCGGATCATCCTGTGTCTTAATAAAGATCTCTGAGGGACCTGCAAGTCTAGCAAAATCTATGGACGCCACTGCTAAAGATGAGATATGGTCCTTACCTTTGTGTTGACCAAGGAGGTCCTTTTTAGGCACGTAGACTTGCTTAATTTTTCTTGGTTTTGGAGGAGGGATTTTTTCAACAACATTATGGGATTTATCCTTATTATTTCTCTGGAAGGAGTTTTTGGATCGACATTGGTCTTTAGAATGACCCATTTTGAAACATTCAGTGCAATAATAAGGAACATTTTCGAAATTAACGTGTTGAAAAAATCCTTCGGTTTCAGTACCAAGCCAAACCTTATTTTTGTGATTTTTCGAAACATCTATTTCAACTAGAATTCTGGCAACAGATGGTCTAGTAAGATTTGCAGTAGGCTCATCAATTTTCAAAGGATGCCCAAAAATAGAAGCAATAGCAAACAACACCGATTTATCAAAAAAATGAATAGGTAGGTTATAGAGAGCTAACCAAACCGGTGCAACGAGGCTTTCCTTTTGTGCATGTGAGGTAATAGACCATTTGACAATGCGCACGATGGAAGAATTTATGGTCCAAATCCGTCTTTCCCATAAGCGAATGTAATCCTCTTGTAGAGTTGGACGAATGAGGATTTGCCTTTGATTGATGAGGCCAATTTCCACATGCCCTTTAAATTTCCTTTCTTGAAAAAATTCCCTGATTTGTTGCAAAGGAGGCCTACTGTGAGAAAAGGAGCCTACAAGAGCAAATTTGAGAGGGGAGCACAATTTGTCTAGCTCCTCATTATTGAAAATAACAGCGGGTTCCCCATTAAAAGAGGTGGCTAATTTGAGTCCCAATATATCTTCTTTGGGCTGTTGGATTGCTCCCACTACTGCAGCAAAGGATTTTTTAAAAATTGGAAGGGAGCTCCTATCTTCATTTTCTGTTGTTTGCGCCACTGTCGTTGGAGCCAAGATCTGCTGCATCGTTGCCATCTCAGCGTGGGAATCAAATCCAAGAAGCAGCCCGCGTGAAGGAAGCTTCGGCCTCTCCACAGAATTTACAACAGCCCAATGAAACAGATCACTCCCCAAAACACAAGTCCCCACCGAGATCAAAAGACAATCCAATGCAATGAAAACAATCGGCGAGGATTCCAGAGCCCAGCAGCCAAAGCGCAGCTCACCACAATTCCCTACGGCCCACACTGGTGCAAGGACAAGTCGGCTGTAAACTGTGTATAGGCCCAGCCTCTAAATAACAAGTCCTCCTCCGACTGCGTGAAAGAAATCCAATAGCGGAAAGCCCAAGTTCAGCAAAACAGGTTCTCAAATAATCAGATCACGTGCAGCAGAGGGGGCTCAAGTCCAAACATTAAGATATTTCACCACCGTGGCCCACACCGATATCAATGAGATCAAATAGCCCGACAAAAGAAATCCACCCAGAAAGAAGGGAGGAGGCCCACGTTAAGACCAATTAAAACCAGCTGGCGATGGAACAGACACAGCACGTGCAGGAGAAGGCCTAGCCTAAAAGCAAAAGGCCCACACGCTAACAAGCAGGCAGCTCACTTGAGGATGGCCCACATCAAACCAAAAATGCCAGCTGACTCACAACCGTCCAAACAGCTCAACTATGAACGGTAAAGGCGCGCAGGAGCAAGAATCAAAATTTAAAAGTCAAACTTGAATTTGACCTGGGGAAATAATAGAACATCTCTTTCCTAAAGAAGTATAAAATAGAGTTATGTCTCTTCTAGAGGAGGAAAGGCAGGATGGTCGGCTCCGAAAGGGAAAACCTGTCACATCCACCTTGTCTACCGTACTAATGTCCAGCAGTACCTCAAACCGAGTGCCACCGTCTTCCAGCTGAGGCTTACCGATAGCAACCACACCACGAAACCAGGTGCTTGTGATAGAGGACTTCCGTGCAAGGCCCGCTGGAAACACCACCAGACTAACTCCCTACACTACGAGCAGAACACCCTAAGACGAAGAGAAATCCCAAAACTACAGCGTCCAAGGAGGCTCCAAGCCCTTACGAGAAGCTGAGAAGAAAACCACGAAACAAAGCAGGAGGGATCTCGACTTCGGCCACCAAGAAAAACGAGAGCAGCACCACCCAAGCTATGGCAACAACCAAACAAACACCAGAGCTTCTTCAACTTTCTTCTTTTCTTCTTGTTCCTTCCTCCGTTTCCTTCTCTTTCCTTTTTACAGCAAACCCCAAGAGCCCCGAGAACCTCTTAAGTCACACCAAGCGTGGACACAACTCCCCTCTAGCCACACACCACGATAACAAGGGGAAGGAGTCTCCAAAAAAGGACCAAAACCTTAAAAAGAAAAAAGAACAAGCCAACAAAGAAAGCAAGACGAAAATTACTCTAGTAATGAGCAAAATCCGACAAGCTAAAAAACCATCAAAGATCATGAAAAAAGAAAACTTGAAAAGATTTTGATGTTAAAAAGTTGTTTTTTGAGAGATTTGGCCAAAGATTGGGGGAGAAACCACCTCAAAGAGGTGGAAAACCCCCCCGGGCGGTAAAAGAATAAGAGTATAGGAGTTAGAGTTCTAGAGAGAAGGGAGAGGATTTTCTCTCTCTAGAAAAATTTTTGGTTTAGGTTTAGGGTTTAGGGTTTGGGGTTTGGGGTTTGGGGTTTGGGGTTTAGGGTTTAGGGTTTAGGGTTTTAGGGTTTAGGGTTTATGGGGTTTAGGGTTTAGGGTTTGGGTTTTAGGGTTTTAGGGTTTAGGGTTTAGGGTTTAGGGTTGTTTTTTTTTTTTTTTTTTTTTTTGGCGAACCCCGTACACGGGGGAGGGATGCCAGCCCTAAATTTTATTAGATGAAAAAGAAGAGTACAAAGATGGGGGGGACATAAGGCCTTACCCCATAGTTACATCAATCCTGTAAAGCATGCATAAAATTAAATAAGGGAATACTATTCCCCTTACAATGAGAAACAACATGCATAAAATAAAAGGGAGTACTACTCCCCTTACAACGAGACAAGCAACAAAAGGAAACAAAACAACTTTTAAAACCATGACCAAAGTTAAAGGACACGAAAATCACATAAGCCATATTTATCCTTCCAGATGATGAATTTCAGATTTGTGTCGAGATTTGAGTTACTCCAGGAGAAAAAGGCGACCTGAGTGTCTCTCGCTTTCTTAGCTAACCAATCTGCAGCATGGTTACCTTCCCTCCATACATGGATAAAGTGCTGTGTGTATCTTGTAGTAAACTCCTCGCCCATGAAATGTCATGCCATTTGTCCCATCTCACTTTCATAGAGGATAGCCACTTTGAGATGATTTTAGAGTCGGTTTCAATGTGGACCTGTTTAAAGCCAAAAGAACTGCAATATTCTAGACCTTTAATAAGGGCCGACAATTCGATACTCTCAATAGAGTGGTGTGAGGAAGGGAAACCAAAGTACCATATTACTTTGCCATTATCATCTCTGAGGATTCCTCCTCCACCACCATTCCATTCATCAAACTACCATCAACATTCAGCTTATACTTGCCTATTGGAGGGCTAGTCCAGGAGACTGCATGGACACGTTTCCGTTTAGGGGCTTAATGCAAGTTTTAAAAAGATCCTCATTATCTTTAACTTGTCTGAGCGTGAAGGGGTTAGCCCTTCCTAAATTTCTAAGCTCATCAATCACTGCAAGACAAGGAACCTAGGGGGGGTTGTATTCCTATGTTCCTATTATTTCTTTCAATCCATAGGTACCATATGACAATAATAGGAACAAAGGTCCGGACATGCCTTTTGATATTCCCAGATCTGCTTTTCCAAAATTTGAGCATGACATCAATGGAAGTAATGTTAGGAAGGTGGACAATCCCAAAAAAGCAGTGACAGCCTTCCAAACATCTACAGCATACTTACAAGTGAAGAATATGTGCACAGCTGATTCACAGTTATTAAGGCATTGATAGCACCTAGAGGCAAGGTTTAAACCCCAACTAGCTTGGGTGTCATCAGTATGAATGAGAGATTTAATAGCACGCCAAAGGAAGAAGGACATTTTTAAGGGAATAAAATTAGACCAGATAGAGCAAAGAATGTCATTGGCTGGAGCTTTAATCCTGATATGATTAAAAATGCTAGCAACAGAGAAGGTACCATTGGAGGAAAGCTTCCAACAAGGCGAGTCTGGTTTCATAGGCTCCAAATTTAAAGAAGAATTTCATTGACAAAATGGATTGGAACCAACTGGATAAGATAATCAACATCCCAAGCATTCCCATTCCATAAGTCCTTCACAAGTAACCTAGGAGCATGAACAGAGGTATGGTTGGCCAAGCAACCAGAAAGGAGCCAGGAATCATACCAGAAATAATGTCACCCTTCCCCAGGCCAAAAAAGATAAAAGGCTCAGCTACATCCCTAGCCCTGAGGAGCCTCTTCCATAACGGGGAAGAACTGTGGGTTATGGTTGCTTGAACAGGGTGAGGTTTTTTAAGTATTTTGAATGAAGGAAATGGAGAGGAGGGATGATTCAGAACGAAAGCGCCACCATAGCTTAGATTCAAAAGAGGTGGAGACATCAGATAAGGAGCGGAAACCAACTCCACCCTCTTCGACTGGCAAGCATAGATTAGCCCAAGAAACCCAATGAGTGGCTCTAGAAGAAGAGGAGGTACCCCAAAAGAAATTGGCAAACATGCTTTCAAGTTTCTTGATCACCCACTTAGGAGGGTGAACGGATTGAAAAGATAGAGGGGGAGAGAGGATAAAACACTTTTGATGAGAACAATCTTCCCCCCACTTGAAAGCCATAGATTTGCCCAGTTTGGAGGCGTTGAGACACTTTTTGGAAAATATCATTGTAGCTTTGATGGTCACGCCATCCAAGGGATAAAGGAGAACCTAGATAGGTAATAGGTAACTTTTGCTCCTTCATGCAGACAAATTTTTTATAGGGCGTTTCCTAGAGGTTTTGGATTTCCTAGGAAAAACTAGAGCTCTTATGAGGTTAACTTTTTGACCCGATAAAGATTCATACTGACTTAAAAAATCAAGAACTCGCCTCACAGAGGATTTAGAACCATTCATAAAAAGAATACAATCATCAGCAAAACAAAGGTGGGAAATCCAAGAGGAGCGCTAGTCTTGTACCTAATAGAAGGATAAATGGAATGATGGTTCAAACCTTGAGATAAGTACTCAGAAGCAATAATGAAGAGGGCAGGAGAGAGTGGGTCCCCTTGACGAAGACCCCTAGACGAGTTAAAAAAGCCAAAGCCCTTCCCATTAATAACAACTGAGAACCAGCTATTGCACATAATTCTTTTAACCATGTAAGTAAACTTCCAATGAAAACCCAGACAATCCAGCATAGAAAAAAGAAACCCAGTCAAGTCTATCGTAAGCTTTTTCCATGTCTAACTTCATCACTAGGTTCCCTCCTTTGATCTTATAGTCCAAATCATATAACAGCTCCTGAGCTAGAAGAATATTATCAATAATGTTTCTTCCCTTCACAAAACCCGTTTGATTAATGCTTATAGCCTTAGGGAGGATTTCACCAAGCCTATAGTAAGAATTTTTGAAAAAATTTTCACAGAGGTATTGCATAGGCTGATAGGTCTGAAATCCTTCCAGGTTTGTGGGTTATTGTTTTTAGGGATCAGAACAATGGATGCTGATGTATAAAACCGAGGGAGTGGCAAGCCTTCAAAAAATTCAATTACTGCTTTGTAAAAATCCTTGCCAATGATTTCCCAACATGTTTTATAAAACAAGCCTCCAAACCCATCCGGGCCGGGTTCTGAATCATTTGCTAAATCATTGATAATATTCGTCACCTCTTCAAAAGATGGGGTTGAAATGAGATGAGAATTGTCAGAAGCCGATATTACCTGTTTAAGCCAATCTGGTTTAGAAAATTGCTTCACCTGAGAGTCCTTTGTTAGAAGATCCTGAAAGAAGTTAGTAGCAGAAGAGCCTAAAGAGTCTCCTTCTATCCAATTCCCATCAGAATCTTTAACCTTATTAATCATGTTTCTCTGTCTCCTTTCTTTAACTATGGCATGATAATATTTAGTGTTCCTATCCCCATCCTTTAACCATTTAACCTTTGATTTTTGTTGCCAAAATATGGTTTCTTGATCAATTAAGTCCAAAAGATCTTTTTTGGCGTTTGCAAATTAACGTAAACATCTGATCGTGAGTGGATTCAAAATTCCTTTCTAGCTCGGAAACCTCATTCTCTTTATCATTTAGCTTTTTGTGAAGATTACAAAAAATTTTTGTTCCAAGTTCGAAGAGAATGTTTTAACTTAATAAGCTTAAGCTGGAAATTAAGAGTCCGGACACATTGCATACCCCATTCCATGAAGCTTCAACCACTGACAAAAAGAAGGATGACGAGTCCACATATTTTGAAATTTAAACTTAGAAAACCTTCCATCCTTCTTTTTATCATGGCTAAGAAGGAGGGGCAATGGTCTGAACATGTGCTGTTCAGGTGTTCTACTTTGATAGGTTCTAACATAGAAATCCAAGTAGCATTTATTAAAGCCCTATCAAGCCTAACATGAACTTTTTTATTAGACCAAGTGTAATCCTTCCCTATATAGCCAGCATCAGATACTCACAATCAAGCATCATCGATTGAAAATCAAGAATGGACTGTATGGGGTATGAACTACCCCCAGATCTTTCATGACGAAGAGGACAGTATTAAAATCTCCTACAACAAGCCATGGGTCATCGATATCCACATGCATTTCTCTAAGGTTATCCCATAGCTGTTGCCTAAGAAACCTATTACACTTGGCATAAACCACAGAAACATGAAAAGAAACAGAACCATTGGAACTAGAACAGTACAAGTGCATAAATTGTTCATGGTTAAAAACAATATGACAGATAATGTGTTCTTTCCAGAAAATCCAAATTTTTGAGTTAACATTGGAAGCAAAATTTTTAAAATTCAACTTTCTTGCAAAAATCAATTTTAGAGGTAGTCATGGTTCAGCTATCATGATGAATTGAAGATTATGGAGCCTAACTAAGCTTTTTAATCTTTTTAAGGAGCGACCATTAACTATGCCTCTAATTTCAAAAAAGATATTTCATGAGAATCAAGGGATTGGCACCAAAAAGAGAGGTGCTACGGCCCGTGTAGCATAGGAGAGGAGGGACAGGAATGACCTACCGATCCCATGCAAGAGACCTTCTTTACTCCTTGGTAAATGGAATCATCACGTGATTTGCCCTTGTATAATATGATAGATTAAAATCTGGGTCACGTCCTCTTCTATATTACCCTCTTCCGAGTCGAGTTATCACATTCATTTGCATTTTCAACTCTTGATGCTTTTTTGGAGGCTGCTGATTGCTATGGACTAGTGCAGTGGGGTCAGATTCCTCCCCATTCAAATGGCTTTTGGGAAGAAGCCAAAGATTCCTCACCAAATCCTCTAACCAACAAATTTGGGAGGAGGTCCACTGCATTCAAACACAAATGGTAAAGAAAGGAGAAAGAAAGAAGGTAGGAGTAGTACCTATTGGAGGGGCCAGAACCAAGTAGGGTCTGATTGAATATCATCATTAGCAGGTTCTTGGTTGATCCATCGGCAGAATGCTGGTTTGAGCTTCTCCAAAAGGGAATGGCAATCCTTGGGACTGAGTATAGTGTCATTAGAGACACTGGCTATATTGGTTGGAGGATTGCCCTTGTCCAATATCAACATAGTACTCTTTTGGGGCTAACATGATCCACAGAAGTATTGATAGGTTCCAGAACCCATAGGCGGAGTAAGGCATGATGGCTGTGTTCATCTTTTGGCTGATGATCCTGTGTCAAAAAAGATCTCAGAGGGACCCTCAAGTCTAGTAAAATCTATGACCCACTTCTAATATGAGATGATATGATCCTTACCCATTTGTTTTGACCAGGGGTCCTTTTTAGGCACATAGACTTGCTTAATTTTACTTGTTTTGGAGGAGGGATTTTTCAACAACATTATGGAATTTATCCTTATTATTACTCTGGAAGGAGTTTTTGGTTCGACATTGGTCTTTGGAATGACCCATTTTGAAACATTCAGAGCAATAATAAGGAACTTTTCGAAATTAAACGTGTTGAAAAAAACCTTCGGTTTCAGTACCAAGCCAAACCTTATTTTTGTGATTTTTCGAAACATCTATTTCAACTAGGAAATCTGGCAACAGATGGTCTAGTAAGATTTTGCAGTAGGCTCATCAAGTTTCAAAGGATGCCCAAAAATAAGAGGCAATAGCAACAACACCGATTTATCAAAAAAATGATAGGTAAGGTTGTAAAGAGCTAACCTAAACTGGTGCAATGGGCTTTCCTTTTGTGCATGTGAGGTAATAGACCATTTGACAATGCGCACGATGGAGAATTTATGGTCCAAATCCGTCTTTCCCATAGGCGAATGTAATTCCTCTTGTAGAGTTTGGACGAATGAGGATTTTGGCTTTGATTGATGAGGCCAATTTCCCACATGCCCTTTGAATTTCCTTTCTTGAAAGAAATTTCCTGATTTCTTGCAAAGAGGCCTACTTGTGAAAAAGAGCCTACAAGAGCAAATTTGAGAGGTTGACAATTTGTCTAAGCTCCTCATTATTGAAAATAACACGGGTTTCCCCATTTGAAGTGGTGGCTAATTTAAGTCCCAATATATCTTCCTTGGGCTGTTGGATTGCTCCCACTATTGCACAAAGGTTTTTTGAA
>JAMXBD010005022.1:0-30721 GCA_024138025.1 Combretum micranthum
AGGCAACTTATCCAAAAGCAAGCCAGAAGAGATGGAAGATGCGGCATACCCGATGCTTGAAGCTGCTGGGCTGAATATCTGGGGTTGATTTTAATATACGCTGCCTGGAAGAGCTCTTTCGATTGCAGAACCAACATTATGATGTGAATAGTTGCAAAAGCATCAGATCCTGGAGGCACAGCACATCGTCAAGCTTGAGTTCTCTCATTAGAGCTTTCTGCTTGACTTGAATGAGAAGGAAGTTCATTAAATGATGCGCCAAATGGTCGACCTTTGCTTCCATCCCACTTACATGTTGAACATGACTTCCAGAAGGAGAGAACGAAGGGCATGAGTGACCACAAAAGAGTCCATAAAGTATAGACTCGATATGAAGGAGTAAGGGCAGCATGTGATGTACACAACCAAAATTGTTGACACATGTCCCAGGTAGTACAATATTGTAACAGCCTTGGCATTGTGGTATGTTGGAAAGGGGGGGGGGGGGGGGGGGGGGGTGCATGTTGTAACAGAAAGTTCCTCCTTTGTACCAAGGGCCAATCAAATTTTGGCACATATCTACTAGTACAAAAACTTGTACATTGAATAGGATTGTTGAGGAGTGGGACTTATGCGCAAGACATACCATGCGACCCAATCCGTGCGTGTCGTATGTGCTTAAACAGTCCATCGGAACGCTTGATCATTCCTAACTAATGCGTGAAATTAGTGTTACGCACAATAAATTCACGTCTCCTGTTGATTTCAAAGGCAATGGTATACGTGGTCTTGGCCAAGGTGGCTGTGCGGTGGACACCAATCAGTTTTGCAAATATTAGAAGGGAGACTTGTCACACCCCAAAGGGTACCCTAAACGTGACAGTCCACCACACCCGATATTTAAACTTAAGTATGACAATCTTAGTCATCCATAAGTTTACATATCGAATGTAAGGTGTACTTACACAACTTTTAGGATCACACTTTGATTCGAGTAGTCTTAAGAAAGCATACATAGCATTAAGAATATAAATCACAACAAGATAAACAGTTAAGTTTTACAAAAACCAAGGGGGCATACCCCCGCCAAAATAATGGGAGTCTTCATCATCTAGCTCCAATTTACAAATATCTGAGTCTACATTAAAGAGATTTTCCTAGAAGTCCACGCCTATACTAGGTCCCGACTTCCTCAAAAGCTCTTTAATCCAATGTGATAAACCTGCACAAAGTGTCCTCTCGGAACAACCAAAAATAGGGACACTGCAACAAAAACTATTGGGGTATAAGCTAATTGCTTAGTGAGATTCATTTTCCAAGTAACATACTCGATCAAGCTAAAAATATCTATACAAGCAAGTTATAATTAAGCAACCATATGAATGCACAAGCAAATGAGCAAGCAAGCATATGACTTTCCGGTAGTCATATGTGAATGGATTTACGCCCTCCATTCGGGGTTTGGGGTAGTTCATAAGTCATGCAACTACAGTTCCAATGTTGGTCCATAAGACATGCAACCATAGTCCCAATCTTAAGTGGGGTGGTCCATAAGACATGCAACCACAATTTTAATGTTGGTCCATAAGTCATGCAACCATAGTTTTCATTATTTGAATGGGGTGGTCCATAAGTCATGCAACCCTAGTCCCCTTCATTAAAGACCCGCTGCCTCCCAAATACACCTTTGTCCCACCAAAGGCATACTCGACAATGATATGTGACTCACTACGTGATATGCATGTACAATTTATTCATATAATCATGGCATATTAATTAGATAATTTAAAAGTGATCATACAGATTTCAGACACTCCAAATCTATACTAGCTCATACAAGGTTATTGCAACAAAGCTTGCCTCGATATACTTATCGTTCATTCATGCAAGTTTAGATCACCATTCAATCACAATTTTATCTTTTCCTAAGTCTAATGCCACTACTACTACAAGCACACCCAAGAGCATAATTAATTGAGAAATGAACTCACTTGTCCATGTAGTGAAATCCACTAGTCGTAATAGTCCTCGGGAGTGGTAACCCGTCCTCCAATTCACCTAAGTACAAAGAATACCCTCAATGAGTATCTCTTATGAAGTTCTATTAAACTTAACAATTTTATTTACTAAGTTCGTCAATTTTCGCCTAAGTTGAATTCTTAACTTAAAAAGGTCATATCTAACTCATTTTAACTCGGAATTAAGCTTATAATATACCGATTTCTATCTACTTCGAAAGAGCTATCTATTTCCAAAGTTAATTCAAACTTTTAAGGTCATTTAAGGGTCGGAAACATACTGTACAGTAGGGTTGCGAAAATCCAAGATTTGAGCCTTTGTGAAAAATTGCCATATCTACTCTATTTAACTACTTAGATTAACTTATTTTAGTCCTAAACTTGCAAGAAGACCTTTAAAACAAAATCAAGAGACTACACACTTATTTAATCCCAAACATAAAGTTCAAATGAAACTTCTAAAAATCCATTTTCATAAAACCGAAATTTATAAGTTGAAACTCATTGTCTTGTTTTGAGTAATTCCTTTACTAAAACTTACTTAGTTCAATGAAAATAATTTTCCTATATTATTTATCATCAAGGCATTCCATTTTCAATATAAAATACTTGTTTTGAGATCTAAAAGGAGGTTTTCAAAATTGGTCTTCCCTTAGATACGAATTTCCTCTTTGAAGTTTATAATGAAAACAAGACCTAAATTTTGTCTTTTACAAAGCACTTGATTTTAGAAATACTTTTTAGGAAAACTCATTTAAACTTATGAAAATTCATTCCTTAAGATATCTATACCAAGAGCCCTTTATATTTTTGTCTAAATCTTCATTTTAAAGTTGAATGATGGGTTCCAAAAATGGGTCTTGGTCTAGATCCGAATTTTCATAAATTTATTTTGAACATATCTCTTGAGAAAATTCATCAAAACTCATGAAAAACAACCCATTACATATTATATCTTAAGAACCCTTCATTTCTTGAATAAAATCCTCATTTTTGAGTTGGAAAACATGTTTTTATTTTAGATCTTTGTCTTGATCCGAAAATACAATTTTATTTTTGAAAATCAACTTTGATTCTTGTAAGATGAAGTCTTGATGATATACATCCATCAAACCTTCATTTTCTTAACAAAAACTTCCATTTCAAGACTTGGAAGAGGGTTTTTAAAATGATGCCTTGACAAGTTACGAATTTTACTTTTTCATTCAAACTCAAATCCAAGATCTACTCAAAATACAACCATGGAAACAAAAAAAAAACTTGGTAGTAGGCCTTAAACTTCTAGATCTACACATAAACATAACTAAAGCTTTGTAAAACTCTAGATCTACAAGTTATCACAAAAATAAGAATATAACAAGCCTTCAAGATAACAAATATACTAATAACAAAAAGAGATCATCAACAAGAGGAGTGTTTCAATTTTTAGCATCATCATCCATAGCTTTTTAAGCTTGTGGAATATCCTTTGATGCATGAAACACCCATAATATCATCCTACAACATCCTATGGAAGTTAAAAGGAATGATTACCTCAAATATTTGCAAGAAAAGTGTGTATGAGCAAGGAAAGAAAATGGTGGTAGCTTGTTCTTAAGAAGAACAAAGCAAAGAAGAAGAGAAAGGAAAGGGAAAAAGAGAGGGTTTGAGAGTTTTTGGAAAAATGGAATGAAAAGTGAAGAGAGAGAAAAGTAAAGGAGTATTTATATTAGGTGGATTTAGGGTTTGTTTGTATAATAAAAGGAGTTAAAATGAAACAAATTGGGGGAAAAATATGGGGATTTGCGCCGGCCAATGAAGGGAGTGAGAGGGAGATATATTTGATTTCATTTGAAATTTGAATTTGTGTAATAAATTGTATTAATTGTAATGATTTGTTAAGAGACAAAATTTCTTGGAAAAGAAAATGAATTGAGTGATTGAAAGGTTGTAAGAATAGGGTATGGGTATGTGTGTAGTAGGTTGTACTTGTGAATAGTAATAAATAGTAGATAAGACATCTACTTTACCGGTAGTAACGAAAATACGGGAAAAAGCTATAACTGTAATTTTTATAGCCGAAAAATTATAAAATATATTTTTGAAATCCTTATAAAATTCCGGTTCTAACGAGTATTCCGGAATATTTTTCTGAGTTTCTAGTTCCGGGGCTCGCTTTTCCGTAATGAAGCTCGGGAAAGCTCGGAATAGAAAATTTTTCAAAATCAAAATTTTGTATGGTTCGAAATATACTATAAAACAATAATCTGCATTAATTTATCTTATAGAGGTTCTTTTATATAGAAATCTAAGAAAAGCCGGAATTAGGGTTTCTAAGTTACTTGTACTAATCCTATTTAGGGTTTTGATTTCCGATTTACGGAGCTTACTCGGTTACTAAGAAAACCGAGGTTTACAAGACTCCATTGTACAAGGGTTTTAGTGGGGTGCTAGGGAAGGACCACTTTGTGATGAGCCAATTAGAAATTTCAAATTTAAAATAGTGGATGCAAGAATTGCCCCAATACTATTGCATCGTGGATCTGAACAGATCATTCCAACTGCTAGACGTGTGGCTAATTCTGCATTTCTCATGGCAACTCCCCGTCTTATGGAGCCAGTGTATTATGTGGAGATACAAACTCCCATTGACTGTGTTTCTGCAATATACACTGTGTTGTCTCGGAGACGTGGACATGTAACTGCTGATGTTCCACAACCAGGATCTCCATGCTATATTGTTAAGGCATTTTTACTTGTGATAGAATCATTTTGGTTCGAGACGGACTTGAGATATCATACTCAAGGACAAGCATTTTGCAGCCATCGCTGACACGAGGAGGAAAGAGAAACTGGCTTACTTGGTAGTAGAAGGGATAGGAGAAAAGCAGATCGTCGCATTGACAACACTTTAGTAAGGGAAAATACTGAAAGTAGGACCCTTGTGAGCTCTGGCAAATGGATGACAATAACAATCACAACACTGGGCATGAAGCACGTCGTGACAACAAATGGTCCTCGAGGTGGGGTCCTGAAGATAAGGACAAAGATCCACGAATAGAAAAGAAAAATGAATCTGAAAAAGAAGAACGTCAGAATGAAAACCAGTCAATTTAGGGTAGCAACCGTGTGGTGCCTGAGCTGTGAGTCAGGAGTCTCGTGATAAGTGGAGGCCACGCCACAGGATAGAGGTCACTCTAGTGGTTCAGCTCTTATCGTGCAGCCCCAGGTTTTGGTCTTGATAGGGGCTGGATGGAGAGCTCAACTGGGGGTTTACTATCGGTCGTGGTCGGGCAAGTGCAACTGGAAGGTCTGCTGGCCTAATGGTCGTGCTCAATCTGAAAAGAGTGGGAGGTATTCTTGGGACACTTGTGGTTGATTCCTTTTGTTATCGAGAGGAAAGCTTCTTGATATTTATCGTAGGCAAAAGCTGGATTCATCCTTTGCCTTCATGCCTAACAACATGGAAGAAGCATCTCCAGTGACTCAAATAGCTATTGTAGTGCCCATGGCCTTTGTTTCCCCTGATGCCGAGGAGGAGGCTATCCTTTGCGATATAGGAAAGGGAAAAATTACCAGTAGTGGAGCTACATATAATTCATCTCGAAAAGGGAAATCTGCTGAAAATATCACAAATCTTGGTGGAGTTGAACCTGCTGACGAAAGACATGGCATGATTTTAGTCACTTGTCAAGAAAATGTTGAAACATCTGAAATTTCAGAGAATGTTGTGTGTGATGCTGGTGATGCAGTTGCCTGGTGGAATGGTGGTTCTAAGGTTAATTTAGTGGATGGTATTAATATGAAGGAAGAACATATATTGGAAATCAATCAATCAGGCTCTCATACATCAGTGATGATGGTTGCCCGGTGATCAAGGAGATTGATGATCCTTTCATCCTTCTGTGCTGCACAACAATCATAATAATGGGATATTGACAGTGTCTGTTGATTTTGAATGTTGTCAGGAGCCTACAGCTTCTTTTGACATTAAGTCTAAGCTTCCTGATGATTCAACTTCTCTTTTTAGTTTGGATTCCTTGCAAAATCAGGGTGGAAATGCTCATGATTTGAACTATAACAATGAGACAATATGCTCATCAGATGATACTATAGGAATATCTCTCAAAAGAATTCAATTGTTTGACGATGTTGCACCAGATTCCCACATTGCAAGCCATTAAGAAATTAACACACCAAGCAGCAGTGCGGCTAAGTTATAGCGCACATGCACTGGATGAGACTTTTGTCATTTAAAAGGGCTTGATTAATGCCCAAATCCTTTCGATATGGCTCGAAAGACTTTGGTCAGGGGGTAAAATGTAGATGTACAATTGTACTTACAAAGGCCTTGAGCCTTATTCTTATTTGGATTTAATTCTTTGGGCTGATGTGACAGGGCTTAAAGAATTAGACCCAGTTCAATTGGGATGATCATTGGAGAATTGGCATGGAAGGCTTGGAGTAGGGCCCGTTGGAATTGGTCTGCCCAATTCCAACCTTTCTCATATTGGCTTACACATATTACAATGAAGGCCTCAATGGGCCTGGGTCCATAAAAGAGCCCACATCCATATCCACTTTGAGAAAGACTCATCTTAGCCGTTGATTGTCTGTCTCATCTGACAGACGACATCGGCAGCCAGATTCTCTATAAATACCTTAGTCCTTACCTCATTTGGATGGATGAAATCTTGGACAAACACCGTTGTGCTGCCGGATTTTCATTTTTTTGAATCGATTACTTGATTCACTCAAGAACGCACACGATATTCGTGGTATTTAGTGAGGTTGATGCTTTCTAGCTCCCTCACCTGTCACACGTGTGTTAGAGCCTATTGAGATTGTCTACTCCTCCTCCCTACACGATTCTCTCTTGATCATCCTTGCATGTGTTGTTTCCCTAGGTCACGTGTAACGCGATAGTCACACGACACGTACGTGATCGTTGCATTCGGATTCATACCCACACAATACCTATACTTTGAGAACCGCACATCATTAGATCATGTCTATTTGCAATAAATATTTTACTTTTGTTAGACATAATAAATATTTTACTATCGTTCTAACATTATTCCTTTTTTTTATGTCAACTAAACATTATACATATAATAGTTATTGTACTTTTGCTACATTTCTATTGCATTGTAAAGTAAATCAACTATTGGGTTTTTACACATTAAAAGCCCATACTAAATGTCCATAAAGATGAATTTACAAGCTCTTTCCATCAATAATCACATGATAATTTTTATTTGGATGATAACTTTGAGCAGGATTTTCTCTTTCACTTAATTAGACATTCAACAATATATTGTGGCTTACAAAATTATAACAATCTCACACTTATCACACAACTCACCTAACAATTATATATTGTAAAATCATTTGCGCTCAATTTAAACCATCTAGCATGAGTCTCATCTTTGAACAATTTAGTCAATCAATCATATCAAGTTAAGATTAAAGCAACCTTTTATCACTTTTTTTCATGAAAAGATACAATAATTGTCATTGGTATTTATACAATTAACAACATTGATCAAGTATGGAATGAAAATTACATTGGCGTGATGCTTAAATAATTTTTCATTGGGGGCAATATCACAATAATAAGCTTATGACCGACACACATAATTAGAAGAAGGAGGAGGAGGAGGAGAAGAAGAAGAAGAAGTTACTATAAACTTGCACATTAAAAATAAATATACAATGGAAAAATTTGCAGCGTTGGCCCTGGGCTCATGAATTGCAGCCTTTCAATAAAGTAAAGTCTTGAGTTATTTGAGCATGTTTACCAACAATGAAGTTACTTTATGACACTCATGCACCGAGCGGTGACCTAACTATCCAAAGCAAACAACTGATGGCCAAAATGCTTAGACTCTATCTAAATAATGTTGGTCATGAACGCAAAATTTAAAGGGCTAAAATTGTTATATTAATATATTAGGTTAAGCATATTATTTATTTGGACTTAACTGCTTATACTTGGTGGTAGGGTCTAACTAGTGTAAAGAATTTTAGTTATAATGCAAAATATGAAGAGATAAAGTTGTCATATTAATATATTGGGTTAGCCCATTATTTATTTAGGATTGATCCTTAGACCAGGTGATAGAGTCCAAGGGGTTCAATCCATAATTGGGATGACTTGAGGAGAAGGGAGCTCAGAATAGGGATCATTGGACCAGTTCATCTACCTTCAATCTTTCTTATGTGGGTTCATGTACTCTTGACAATCCCATTTCATGAGCTGACTACATCTTATCCATCAATCACCATGTGATGATTGTCATCAAACCCAAGTGTCTATGAATACTTAGTCATCGCTTCTCATTTGACACAACTCCAAAGATTAGAGAAACAATGTTCCACTTGTGCTTCTTAGGATCAAATAAGCGGTTCAAGTAGACTTCGATCTCCATTGCTTAAGAACTACGAATATAACACCTAATGTTCCTTTGGCATTCCTTATCTATCACTTGTGCATCATTAAGATTATTTGTTCCTCTTTTCTACCATTCTCTCCAAATTATCCTCCCATATATCATCTATCCATCATTATTATGGGGTGCCATGTGCAACACGAGACTCACATGATACTCATTTGACTACATCATGTAAATTCTCAAAGCTACAATAACACATAATATTCTCTATACTTCATGCACAAACACACAGTTGCAATAGGAACATATGACTTTATTTCGACAAAAACAATCCCACTAATCTATTACATCATCCAAATGTACAACACCTATATGAGTGACATGCTTATGAAATGCTTTAGGAAATAATTTTTAAGTAGATCCATAGCCATGATATTTTTACTAATGTGTTAAATTGTTATTTGAGAACTTCGAATTCTATCTTTAAAAACAATAAACTTTTACGTTGATATGTTTCGACAACGATGAACTCATGTTGTTCTTGAAATATGGTTCAATAGCTTCTTTGTAAAATAAAAATAAATAAATCATAGCAAAGGGCAAAGTTATCATATGTTAATAAATAAGAAGGTTTTATGGTCCATCCTAATATGAATAATAATAATAATAATAACCTTTTTCACCCTCACCTAAAGAAAATACATAACTTTTCTCTAAATAGTTATACAAAGAGACAAACCATAAAACCGCACACAAGCTTGTAACTCAAAGAGTTTTCTTATTGGTTTTGAAGGGATTCAATATGTTGGAGACTTTTGGTAAACCCTAAGTTTCATTGTTGGAGATTTTGGTGTTTTACAATCAAAGGAGAAAGGAACATCTTTTGTGTTCAAGTAATGGGTTTATAGTGATGCTTTTGTATTGATAAGTATGTTTTGGAAGTTCGGTAGGAGTTAAAATCTTTTTTTGGTGTTTTTCTAGGTGTTGGAGCAAAAAGGGTTACAGAGGTTTACAGTTGTATCATGGGCTATTGTCTCCTTGAGTGTAGCGAGTGACTGTAAAACCCGAGATTTTCATACAAATGGAAATAGATGAAAATATAAAAATAGAAAATAGAATGTTAATATAAGACTCAACAAAGACTCTGGAATAGATCTACGAGTAATAATGAGCCTATTTATTATTTTAAACCCTGAAACGAAGTTTCCTAGATAGTGTTAAATACTACTAATAAGATTTTATAATGGGTATCGAAGACTCAAGATATAAGAGTGATTTGGTTAAGATATTAAACGCGATAAAGAGTAAATAACCAACTAAGCTTATAGTTAGAAAACGATAATTTATAAATGAACCGCTTACAATAAAAACAAAAACAAATCCATAACTCATAATATGACTCCAAATAAATATTTGGATTACACCATTGTTTTAATTAGAGTTCTTTTAAGTTATTAGAGCCTAAAATGAAAAATTGGCATATTAAGCTTAGAAAACCCTAATCAGGTGAGATAAAACCCTAAAAATAATTAATCGTGTAAACTTTAAACCTAAAGTTGAACGCAATAATAACCTAGAAAATTTTTGAAAGCTTTAAATAAATTTTTGAAGATAGAACTCTTAGATAACTGACATATTTATACCCATTTAGCTTAATAAATTATCGTAAAACTAAGATAAATTAACTAGTTATTATTATAATATTATCTACTCTAAATTTTGGTGCAAATTAGCATTAATATATGGCTGGAAATGCATTGAAGTTGTAGCAACCGAAAGATTGTAAAACAAGAGTCAAATAGACAACCAAAAGTTAAGTAAAATATTGCAAAAACCAATCCAAATCATCCAACCCAACACATTCAATAAATGCAACTACAATTATACTTGCAAGTGGAGTGTTCGGTGGAGGAAAAACATCCTCTTCTACCCAAAAATGTGTTAGAGAGCAGCCTCCTCCTTGTGTATAAATACACAAATTTATCAGCATAAGAACAAGTCCTTAAAAGCTTAATAACAACAGTAGATAACAACAAAAATTTTGTCCTACTTCTTTACCGTAAAACACTCAGGAACACAACTTCATAGAATAGCCATAGTAAACATCAAAACAAGTTTGGGAAAAGGAACAACAAAGGTAAGTAAATAAATTCATTTCCAAGTTATTTATATGTTGAACAAAAGCTTAAATCATGTCTTGTTAACTCTAGGATCGAATCTAGCTTTGGAGGAGAGGTAGCACCCTCAAATCTACTCAAACAAGGTCAAATTCAACCTTAAACCCTATTCTATTTATTAGATATATATAGAAATAGAAATCATATAGTATGATAATCGTAAGTTGTTATGTGTGTTGCTATGCCACAAAAATTACACTGTCGGAGTATAATTTAAATTGGCCGACTTTCGTTCATTTTACGTGAAAATAGATTTTATGTAGCTTCTGTTCCAGTGTAAGCCATCTCAACACCGTCGGCCTAATCGTATATGCCGCTGATATAGCTAGGCAGCTTACCTTTCCGGTCCCACGCTGAGGAGTAATAGCAAAATTTCGAAATGATATTCTAAGTGATATGCATGAGCAATTTATTATATGAGATTCCGATATGACATTAAATTATTTAAAGCGATCAAGCAATAATTGCACACATAGCAATATATAAAGAAGAATTATATCAATCATAGATCGGGTTACGATATACTTATCGTTCATTGATTGCACATAATAATTCACATACATAATTCCCATGATATCCCACATGCATATCAATTTTATCTTTTCCTAACATCTAGTGCTCTATTCTACAAGCACATGCGTGAATACATAAACGTAAAGGAAACTCACTCGTCCATAGCGATCTTCTAAGAGTCGAAGTAATCCTCGAGGAAGAGAAGATCTTGGTCCTCAATACCTAAACAAAAGAAATACCCTAAGTGAGTATTTCATCCAAGATCTACTCAATATCTCTAATTCTATCTTATTGAATTCGCCAAAAATCGTATGAATGGAAATCCCAACTTAAAATGGCCATAACTTGCTCATTTCAACTCAGAATTTCGCATATTATATACCGATTTCTACCTACTCGAAAAGATCTATCTATTTCTAAGATTATTTTTATCAAAAGAAGTTATTTGGGTCTCGGAATATTGTCGTACAGATTTGATGCGAAAATTCCAATTTTCAAAACTAGAGTTTTCAAACTTCTCTTCATTCAAGAGCTTTTGTACAAAAATATAGATATTTTGTATGGTTGAAAAATCCTTTGAAATATATATATATATATATACTCAAATTATATACATGAATTTAGTGGTGTTGTCTCAACAATGATTTTGCAAAACAATGCATCTTAAAAGTGAAAAAAGCTAAGACTTGAAAAGAAATTGGTTTTGTTAGGAAAATTTCTTACTTTTTTATAAGTGAGCATCTCCTTCTTTTAACTCCATTTCTTAATCTTGGGGATAATTAAATTTTCAAAAAGTAATTTTGATCTTTTAAGATTTCTATAACTTTATTTCTAGTGTTTTGAAAAACATAGTTTTTCTAAATATTTCATGGTTATGTATTCTAAAGCTTGTCTAAAGTTAGATCAACTTTAAAAGAATAATATCAATGATCTTATAAGTTATTTTTTGATAATTTTGAAAAACTTATCTAGACTTTAGTATTTTAGAGTGTTGGTAGAAAACTTTGATAAATGAGTTTAGGAAAACTTTTGATTAAACAAGGAATTAAGTTTAAAGAAACTTTCTTATTTTATTGGTTTGAAAAGAGAGTTTGTGATAACTTTACTTTATGTATTTCTTAATAAAATCACATATAGTGCTATTACTAAGACTTGATCTAAACTTATATAACTTTAGAGAATATTTGTTAAGATAAAACTTTAAGTTTTTATGGAAAAATTATTCCCTATGTGACAAAATTTATTTTTAAAGAGAGTTCTTATTTTTATTACTTAAGAAAACTCATTTTCATTATGATTGAGACAATATCAACATGTTCATGCATGAATGAGAATATGTAACTATGAGAAATGTAATAAAAACAACATAATAAGATGAATAAAATAAGAGCATAAAAATAAAGTCAAGTATTAGGAACCTTAGCTTCATCAAGGTATCCCGGGACTAAGAATAGACCAGTCCCAAAAGAAAAGAAAAGAAAAGCAAAGAAAGAAAATTGTTTTAACTTGATATGAACAAGTCTAAGATTAGAAAGACTAGTCTTAATAATTTGCATAAAACAAGTAAATAAATAAATTGCAAGACATGAAAATAAATAAATAACAAATGAGCTTATATGCTCTAAATAAATATATATACATAATATACATAATACTTTATATAAGTTAGATTAAAAACAATAATAACAATAATAATAACAACATAATGAAAAAAAATAGAAACATGAACAAAAACAAAACATGAATATATTGTTGCTTCTTTAACTCTCATGAGTCTAAGAAACATACACTAAACTCATGTTAAGTTGTATGAACATGATGAATATGTGAAAGAAACTTTTACCTAAGATTATGTGTTAGTTAAAGAAGAATGGAATGGTTTGTAGTAATATGTGGGAATTGGTTTTATGAAGAAAAGAAAGAACTTGAGAGAGATTTTGAGAGAAAGATTTTACGGAATGATTTTATGGAATGATTTTGGTAGAATTTTTGTAGGAAATGAATTGTGTGAAAGAATAAAGGAGGAAAGGGGTATTTATAGAATTTTGGAGTAGAAATTAGATGTAATTAAGTAAATTGAAAAAGAAAACAAATTGAAAGTGATAAGAGGGAGGGAGTGAACAGTAAGGCCATGAGAGAGAGATAAAAATTGATTAAATTTGTTGTTTTGTAATAAAAAGAAGTAATATGTAAAGTGTGATGTGATTAGAGTTGTATGGGAAAGGTAAATTGTAAGGTATAGGTATGGTAGAATGTAAGAATAGAGTATAAGAAAAATAGAGATAGATGAATAGTAATGAATAGTAAAAAAGTACTATGAATAGTAGACTAGACAATTAAAATACCGGTAGTAAAGAAAATACGCGTAAATAAGCTATATCTGATATTTTTAGTTACCGAAAAATCCTAAAACTGATATTTTTGAAATCCTTATATTTTTATGAATCTATTGGTGTTGTTGGAATATTTTCACTATCCGGTGCACCAAGGCACGGTTTTTGAAAACTGATCCTGTTCGAATCCGAAAGACTCTAGAAAATTACGAATCTGATATTTTTAAGCTTTCCTATATTATTACGGACCATATTCCACAATTATCTAAATTTTGTTTCCTAGGGTTTAAGAATATGGAATTGCGGATCTAGATTTACTATATTAATCATAGGACTAGGTTAACTTTAGGGTTTCATTTTGACTTCCGGTTCTTAAGATTTGCTTATATTATCGAAAAAATCTAAGGGCTTACAAGGTCAAGATCTATTACATATTTAGTGTTTGAAGTAATAAAGACTTGAAGGAAAATAAAATTTGTGTGTGTGTAAAGGGACGGGAGGTCATGGCACAAAAGAGGGAGAGAAAAAAAAAATTGCAAGAGTTTCAGTCTAAGAGAAAAGAGAGAAAAGTAAAAAGTGAAACGTAATAAGGAGTTTATATAGAGGATTAGATTAGGGTTTGTGTAGAATAAAAGAAGAAAAATAAAACAGATTGAGAGAGAGAGTAAAAAACGGGAGGGGCGCCGGTTCTAAGGGGTTTAGGGGAGAGAGAGGGTTGTTTGATTATTTATGTAATAAAATTCAAATTTAATAAGTAGTTGAAGTAATAAAATGTATTGAAAAAGTAAATTTTAAGGAAAATGACGTAAGATTATAAGAATAGGGTATGAGTGGTTGTACTTGTGAATAGTATGATTAAAAATCAAAAAGTAGATTAGACAATTAAATTACCAGTAGTAATGAAAATACGATAAAATGCTATAATTGAAACTTTTATAAACCGAAAAATTATATAACTGATATATTTGGAAATCTTATTAAATTATGAATCTAACGGTACTAATAGCATATTCTTGGTATCTCGAGCCTCGGGACATGCTTTTCAAAGTCTGTATCCGATCAGGTTCGATATAGGCAAAAAATTTACCAATCTGATACTTTTAAGCATCATAATATTATTACGAACTAATCTACTCTTCACTCATATTTCAACTTCTTGGTTTAAGAATACGAAATTGCCAGATCTAAACTGCTAGGTTTTCCTAAGGATTTGTTGACTTAAGATTTCCGGTTGACTTTTCGGTTTAGGGTTTAAGCTTGAAATTACCCTTAAAAAATTAAAGGTTTACAATAAATGTAGAAGCAAATAAGGAAAACAATTCTTAAAGGTTTCAATGTATAGTAATGTGTACTCTTTGATTTTCTCACTTCATTGGAGGAAAGAGAAATATCGATTATGAAAAATACTAATTGCTTAGGTTAGCAAAGTTCATAACCCACCCCTCCTTCGCCCCTCCAACACCACATGCACGCACACACATACACATAAAAAAATATTCTTACTTCATTACTTATTTCATCATAACAAGTCAAATAAAACACTTGAGCATCTACAAATTAAAAGCCTATACTAAAAACACATGAAGATGAGTTTAAAAGCTCTACTGACTAAGAATGGTCACTTTATTTAATGGATTCAATTCTTCGATTCAAATTAGATGGTTAACAATATATAATCAGCTGATATGGTAGCCCATAAAATGACAACAAAATGTTCAAAATATAATTCCAATTTTTCCTTTTCTAATTTCACGTTATTTTTCAATTGTTAATCTTTTCTTACAAAAAAAAAAAAAAAAAAGAATCCTAGCCTAGCAACCTTTTTAGAAGGAAAGAAAGTTGAAAAAAAGGTAAACCTTATTCTAACATTAAGCCATTGACTTAGTTTTTGAGCCCTTAATGCTTCTACTCCTCCCTCATTTTGTTGTCATGCACATTAGTCTTTACGTCGAATTAAACTCTCACTCTCAATTTATGCATTTCCTTAGTTCATTCCTGTCTCTTATCTTTAAAATCAATTCCTTGCATTCTCATTTTCTTTTCTCAACTTACTTATTATGTAACATAGATTATCTACCAAAGAACTTACAAAATAACTGGAATTATTATTCATAATTTTATATATTTATGTGTGTATGTGTGTGCGTATGGTGGTTTTTTAAAAGAACTTAATTCAAAGAAAAAGGTGGAATACAAAGATAAAGACGTTCTCTCTTCTATGGAATTGGATATCTCCAATGGTGAAAATTGTGCGATAAAGAGAGTTAAGTTCAAGGATAAGGACGATGATGGTGACAAAGAAGGTAAGGTGGATGATGACATGATGAAGTTTGACAGTTCATTTGAGTCATATGATAATGATTCCGATGTTAGGAATATGGTGTCTAGTGAGGAAATGAAGGAAACGAAGAATAGCCAGTTCACTGTTATTCTAGATTCCATAGATAATAGAGCTAACTATTGGACATATAATGACAATCTTATGAACAGTCAAGAGAAGAATTAAAAACAAGATTTTTTTTATTGATGATAACAACTTCAAAGTCGTGTTCGATGATCAAGGCTATTGTGTCAATATTTCTTCTAGACTCCATGTCTGTTGGAATAGTAATGGAAAAGAGTAGTTAGTGTTATGTTGATGGGTCATACCATTGGGTATGAGACTCTATATCATCACATTCAAAAGCTATGGAGGCCATCTAGGGATTTTAAAATAATTGATTTAGTCAACCAATTCTTTTTTTGTGCAATTATCTAATGATATTGATGTTATGAGAGCTCTTCTAGATGGTTAATGGGTTATCATGGGTCATCGTCTTTAGAGCAAAAATGGCACCCAATCTTTCGGGCCTTCGAAGCTTTTTTTTTTTTTTCCTTAGCATTGTTCATTTTCCTAATATAATGTTACAGTGTTATCATGAGGCCATTTTGACCAAGATTAAGGGTTCAAACTTCAGTGAAATGAATGGTAAAGGATGTGATTGTGCTTCAAATCTTCCAATTTTTTCCTACTTGCCTGAAGCCAATGAGATGGCAGCTTAAATAGTCATGAATGGTGACATCTCTTCTATGAAGGATTGATGCTGCTCAGATTGTCATGAATGGTTAGAGGAGTTGACTGTGCTTCAAATCTTCCAATTTTCCTACTTTACCTAAAGCCAATGATATCACAACTCAAATAGTCATGAATGGTGGTATCTCTTCTATGAAAGATTGATGTTGCTCAAGTTTTTCTTTATCTTCTTCTTCTGGACCTATCTTATGTCACTCTTCCAAGGATACCCTAAACGTGATAATCCGCCACATACAATATTAAGACTTAAGAGTGACTACTTTAGTCATGCGAAAGTCTTGATATTATATGTAAGGCTCACAACACGGTAATAGGAGAAGCTTTTGGGAAGTATGGTTTTAAGTAAGTAATAATAGTTACACTTGAATATTATCACTAGATTACCTTCGGAAAGTGACACATTTTTCAAACAATAAGATATTTTAGTTGCTTGGTTAAGAAATGACAAATACATGTAAGACATAAATTAGTAAATAACTATCATCATAAATAACAGGTATCATAAAGATATTACAGACCATATGATCTTCCTGGAAATCTTCAAATACATAACATATAATCCATAAACTAACTCCTCTATACTAGGAATCATTAAAAACAACTTATCCCGATTTGACCCATGAGCATCCAGCTCATAAGCTCTTACCAGGGCCATACTCTTAGATGTAAATAGCCATGGTCGTAAAGTAAACATGAAATGTCTTTAGGAGTGTGAGTGAAACCACAGGCTCAGTGAATAACCAGACGTATTATACTTCAAACAAGTTTATTAACAAATCATATATAATGCAATCAATCAAACATATGCTTAAATACAAGCTTGGATGATCTAGAATCCAAACAGGAAAAAGATTTACGCTCTCTTTTTAAGGTAGAAAAATAATTACTTTATGACCCACCTACCTAGGAGAGACTAAGTTTATAGGAAAATCAACGATTCCTCATCTTAGGGTTATTACTTTTAGCTTAAGGATATTTTAATTGACCATTTCTTGCATCGATCCTTAGAATCTCTCTAAGTATTAATCATTTCAAAACGATACTACGGGCGGCATTCTTTGTTGCCACTTAGTTTTCGTAGAACCAATGGAACAAAGAAAACCTTAGAAGAACTAACACTTTAAAAAACTAAGCATTAACAGAAAACCAAGATATAAATACGTAGCAGGTTATCACCCTTTTGTATATGCAATAATGCAATACGTGCAATGCATGACCATGTTATTTAATAAATCAATAATTCTTATTCAGATTCATGGTGATCATACATTACACACAGTAATCGTCATACTATTTCACATCATCATACAATAGTATTATCACTTTCATTAACTCATTTTGGCATCACAAGCAATCAGCTCAAATCAGAATTCATT
Organism: Combretum micranthum; assembly: GCA_024138025.1. Classification (NCBI taxonomy): domain Eukaryota; kingdom Viridiplantae; phylum Streptophyta; class Magnoliopsida; order Myrtales; family Combretaceae; genus Combretum; species Combretum micranthum. The sequence continues at coordinate 17,844 of JAMXBD010005022.1, forward strand.
CTTATTAGGCTTTTCACAACAACTGTATTATTATCTTTACATTACATATGCTACTAAATATAAGCACAAAACAGTATAATAGATTTGAGTTACTCACCTGCTCATATTAGCTAGTCGTAATAGTCAAAGGGAAAGTCCTTTCAAATATCAAGATCACCTATTGAGATGAATAAAAAAATATTCATCAATAAAATATATTATATAACTAGACTCCTATGAGTGTCCAAGTGTCCTATTTTGGTATTTGGTTTTGTTTCTATTACTATATTGATTCTTTAATGGTCTTATGATAACAATTATTATTACTTAATATTTTATTTTCATGTTGATTTTCTTGATCTTGTTTGATATTTATATATTTTTATTGGATAGTCATAAAATTTTGTATTTAGTATTTTGATACTTTATCATTATTATTATCATTACCCTTATATCATTCTTTAGTTAACCTATTATGGTAACTAGTATTTATTTCCTATTATTTAGTTTCGTCGTACTTCTCTTAATCTACTTTATATAATTATTTTTTCATTTTTAGATATCACATTATTTATAAATTTAGCTTATTTAGATTTTCATTCTTATATATTTATCTATATAAAAAAATATTTAACAATTATCGTTGCTAATAACGATAATATTTTCCTATAGTTTTTAGGCTTTAATACTTCTCAAATATTATTATTATATTATTATTATTATTATTATATTATTATTATTATTTACATAGTAAAATCTGCTTTTGTTTATACATAGATACAATATATGTTTATTATTATTTATATATATATAATCTGTTTGTGTAAATAGATTTCACGCAAGGAAATTATGTGTGTATGTCGGCTCAGCACCTCCGTGTTGATACCTAGATGCCAGCGTATTTATGTTTTATATGTTATTTTGCATCAGTGTACGCTAGCTGTAGGTTGCCAGCTTTACAATGTACGCCGGCTTCTACACTGCCGACATAGAATTTAAATTTGTCAACGTTCGTTCATTTTAAGTAAAAATAAATTTTATGTAGCTTCTGTTCCCGTGTAAGCTCTCTCAACACCGCCGGCCTACCCGTGTACACTTCCGGCGTTAAGCACTTACACTGCCAGCATAGAGACAGTGCTGACATTGTTTTCATCTTCTCCAATTTTCTTCAATTCAAAACTTAATTTTCTTATTGTATATATGTATAATACTTGCATTTAAACTATTCCTAAGTGTTTTTCTACATTTTACATGTATTATACGTGATATATCAGTACATATTACTTCATGTAATCATCATTCAACCTAGTTTCTAGCTTCAACATATAACAAAACACATTGATGGAGTTTTAAGACTAGATACTATCTTGTTTGAGTAGATTTGAGGGTACTAAACTCTCTCCAAAGTCTTAATATGAACCTAAGTTAATATTAGCATAGTTTAGACTAATGTTTTACATATAAACTATTTTAACACAAATTATCCTTACTTTATTGTTCCTTTCCTGAGCTTGAAGTCTACTAATGGAGCAAGATTTGTTATGTCTGGATTTGTTAACTATGCTGGTGATTGATGGGGCTAATTGGGGGATGAATTTCAGCTATTAGTATTGTTATTATTGTGTGGTTTGAGTTGCTTCTTTGGTGTTCTTAAATGGTTTTGTTTGATGCTAATTAATTTGTCTTATATAGAGGGAGGAAGAGTAGCAGCTGCAACTTGGACGGAAAATGCAATTCTTTCCCATCGAATGCCTTCATGATTTGAATGAATTCAAGTGCATTAATTAAGTTGTGAATTTGGGACATTCTTATTGGTTTAACCATGTTTTCCATTAACCTTTGTTACCCTATTTGATCCATTTGTTTCAAAATTTTGGCTGTGCATTTTTAAGGAGTTCCCAGCCACACATGCTCTCCAAGTTGCACCAAAATTTTTTAGTAAATAAAATTATAATAATTTTTAGTTAATTTATCTTAGTTTTAAGATAATTTATTAAGCTAAATGGGTATAATTATGACAGTTATTTGAGAGTTTTGTCTTCAAAAATTTATTTAGAGTTCTACAAATTTTCTAGATCATTATTAAGTTTAACTTTGGGTTTAAAGTTTATGCGATTAATTATTCTTAGAGTTTAGCTCCCGCATTTAGGGTTTTCTAAGTTTAATAGACCAATTTTTGTTTTAGGTTCTAATAGCTTTAGAACTCTCTAACTAAAATAATAATGTGATCCAAATATTTATTTGTAGTCTATATTATGAGTTTATGAATCTGTTTTTGTTTTCATTGTGTATTTATAATCTCAACGATTCATCCATAAATTATCGTTTTCTAACTATAAACTTAATTTTTATTCACATGCTAATACACTTAAAGTCCTATTTAAATTATCTCTATGCTTTGAGTTTTCAATACTTACTATGAAATCTTATTAGTAATATTTAATACTATCTAGAATACTTTATTTTAGGGTTTTAAACTATATATAGGCTCATTATTACTTGTGGTTTTATTCTAAGGCCTTGATTGAGTCCTTTATTAACATTCTATTTTCTATTTTTATATTTTCATCTATTTCTATTTATAGAAAAAATCTCAGGGTTTACATTAGAGCTTAGGTTATTCCAGAGGGAACAACCATGACACGACAGGATGAGTTATGCAAGAAGGTAGAGAACCTTAAAGAAAGTATATCAACAATGATGCATTGTCTTGAGACCTTAGTGGCACTCAGTGTGAGGGTGGCAGACCTTGAGTAAACCAATGAGGGGATCAACACAAGGGTAGATGAAGTAACTAACAATTTTCCAGAGACAATAGACAATCTTAGTGAGGAGGTACAGGTGTCAACTAAACAGGTAAGAAATGAGATGGAAAATTATGCAACTATTCAGGCAGTAGATGAGTTAAGGCAACAGGTTACCTTGTTAACTAGAGCAGTCGCAACAGCCCCAGCCCCAACCCTAGCCCCAGCCCCAGCACATGTTGCCCATCCAAAGGTGTCAAATCCAAAACCATTCACTAGCATGAGGGACGCCAAAGTTTTAGAAAATTTCATCTTTGACTTGGAGCCATATTACACAGCTATTGGTCAGATCGATAAGAGAACAAAGGTCTCCATGGTAGCTATGTTCCTAAGAGGTGATGCCAAGTCGTGGTCAATCACCAAGTATGAGCAAATACAAAATGGAGCGGCATATGTTGATACCTGGAAAGAGATGAAGGCTGAGTTGAGAACTCAATTCTTTCCAGAGAATGTTGAGTATAATACCAGGAAGAAGCTGCATGAGCTTAGCCATAGTAATGACATTCGAAAGTATGTCAGAGAATTCTCAACGCTTATACTTGACATCAAAAGCAAGCAAGGATGACAAGCTATTCTATTTCCTGGAGGGGTTGAAGACATATGCCTGGAATGAGTTGCAGAGGCAATGGGTAGCACACTTGGCTCAAGCAAAGGCAATAACAGAGCACTTAACTAACTGCACCGACGATACCAGAGGGAAGAGTGTGTCATCAGGACACGATGGTGTAAGATCTAACAAATTGGGCAAACCCAAGAGTGCGGGAGCCCCAAGTTCAAGCAGCAGTAGTGTTAGTGGGTGCCAAAATAAGTCTTATAACTCCAACCAGTCTGGAAAGAGTGGAGCATCAAGCAATGGAAAGAAGCCCACTTTTTTTTTTTTTGCTTCTTATGCAATAGACCGCATAAGGTCGCAGAGTGTCCTCACACAGCAGCAATCAATGCCATGGCCAAGAAGGCTGAGATTGTTTGTCAGAATGAAGAGTCCGAAGGGGAATGTGAAGAGCAACCCAGCCAAGACCGACAACAACTTGATGTATGTCCGATTACACATCAATGGCAAGAGTGTCAGTGAATGGTAGACTCGGGAGCCACACATAACTTTATTGATGTGCCTAAGGCCGAGAGATTAGGGCTAATGCTGACTAATGATACTAGCCAAAATAAAGCAATAAACTTTAAGGCATGTCCTGTCAAAGGAGTTGCTAGAGGTGTGAAGGTAAAGGTAGGAGATTGGAGTAGAAGTCTCAACTTCATAGCTGTCCCCTTAAATGACTTTTTAGAATAGTCTTGGGGATCGACTTTCTGAGGAATGCTAGAGTTGCTTCTATGCCAGCAACTAATTGCTTGTTGTTTATAGGTAACAAGCCATGCTGTGTGCCCGTACAGAGGCAAAAGGCGAGCAATGGAAGTAACAATAGGAAGAATATCAGGACAATGATGTTATCAGCGCTCCAACTTAAGCAAGGGCTCCAGCATCAAGAGCGTACATCCCTTGCTGTCCTTATGGAGAGAGAAGATGGAAGGAATGATCAGATCCCAAGTATTGCTCAAAATGTCTTGAAGGAGTTTAGTGTTGTTATGCCTAACAAACTTCCTATGGAGCTACTGCCAATAAGGCCTGTGGATCATGAGATTGAGTTTATCCAAGGGGCTAAACCACCTGCTAGAACTCCAAACCGAATGTCGCCCCCAGAGCTTGCTGAGTTGAGAAAGAAGCTAGATGAGGTGTTAGAGGTGTGTTTCATTAGACCCCCAAAAGCAACACATGGGGCTCCTGTCCTATTTCAAAAGAAGTACGATGGGAGTTTGAGACTACGCATTAATTTTCGAGCTCTCAACAAGTTGATTGTGAGGAATCATTATCCAATTCCTCTCATTGTTGATTTATTTGATCATGATCAACTAAGCAGGGCCAAATACTTCACTAAATTGGATCTTCACTCGGGATATCATCAAGTCCGCATTGCTGAGGGTGACGAGCCCAAGACTACTTGTGTTACCCACTATGGAGCTTATTAGTTTCTAGTGATGCTCTTTGGTCTCACCAACGCCCTCACAATATTCTATACTCTGATGAACAATGTGTTCCGTGAGTACTTGGATAAATTTGTTGTGGTCTACCTTTATGATATTATAGTGTACAGCAGGACGTTAAAGAACCATGTGAAGCACTTAAAGATGGTCTTTCAGAAACTTAAAGAGAATCATTTGTATGTGAAGTGAGAGAAGTGTGTCTTCGCCCAGAAGCGTATCAACTTTCTTGGGCATGTGATTGAAGAGGGGCAGATTCGGATGGATGGGGCCAAAGTAGAAACCATTAAGGACTGGCCTATTCCAAGGAGTATCACTAAGTTACGCTCATTTATTAGACTTGCCAAATATTACAGACGGTTTATGGAGAGGTATTCCAGAAGAGTTTCTCCCCTCACAGATCTCTTGAAGAAAGACCGAAGGTGGTCCTGGAGTGAGGAGAGTCAGGCAGCATTTGAGGAGTTGAAGCGAATTGTGACAGAGGAGCCAGTCATTGCCTTACCTGACATCTCCAAACTATTTGAAGTTCACACGGATGCCTCTAACATTGCTTTGGGTGGAGTGTTGGTGCAAGAAGGCCATCCGGTGGCATATGAGAGCAGGAAGTTAAACCCCACGAGCGCAGGTATTCAACTCAAGAGGAGGAGTTGCTAGCCATTGTACACTACCTTAGAACATGGAAGCACTATCTATTGGGGGTCAAAGTTTTCGGTGAAGACGGATAATTCTGTTACCAGCCATATTCTTACTCAACCCAAGTTCTCTGCCAAGCAGGCAAGATGGCAGGGAGTTCCTTACGGAGTTTGATATGGAGATTGAGTATCGTAGTGGACGGACAAATCAGGTAGCAGATGCACTAAGTAGAAGAGCAGATTTAGCCTCATTGGCTCAAATCGCCCAACAGGCTGCTAGTCGAGTCTCCTTCAACATCCAAGAGCAAATCCGAGAGCACTTAGTCCAAGACCTATTAGCCAAGAATTTAAAGCAGTTGATTGAGGAGGGAAAGACTCGCAAGTTTTGGGTTAAAGGCAATTTGATCTACACAAAAGGTCGTCGCCTATATGTTCCCAGGGCAGGGAACTTAAGAAAGGCGCTCTTGAGAGAGTGCGATGATACATTATGGGCTGGCCATCCGATTGGCAAAGAATGATAAGCTTGCTAAAGCAGGCTATTATTAGTCGGATATGAAGGCGGATGTGATGAACTATACTAGTCAAACAAGACAAGATTGAGAGGCAGCGACCCGTAGGGTAGCTGGAGCCCCTTCCTGTGCCATCTCGCCCATGGGAGAGTGTTTCCATGGATTTTATCACTTTCCTACCAAAAGTAGGGGAGCACTCATTTATCTTTGCTATTGTTATTGATAGGTTCTCAAAGTATACTATTTTCATTCCGACTACAAAGAGTTTCGGTGCAACAGAGACTGCCCAGCTTTTTTTTAAGCATGTAGTGAAATTTTAGGGTGTGCCCCATAACATTGTCAGTGATCGGGATGCTAGATTCACTGGGAAGTTTTGGACTGAGTTGTTCAACATTTTGGGGTCCAAACTTAGTATGTCCTCCAGCTATCATCTTCAAAGTAATGGGCAGATAAAGCAGTTGTTGGAGGAGTATTTCCGGCATTTTGTTAGTGCAAATCAAAAGAATTGGTTAACTTGCTAGATATCGCCCAGTTTTGCTTCGAAATCCAACAGAGCTCTTCCTTCAACAAAGCCTTATGGAGATTATCATGGGTCAGCAACCACTGTTGCCCCACACAGTGGCCGCATCTTACACTGGTAGATGCCCAAGAGCTTATCAGTTTACTAAAGATTAGAAGCAAAATTCTGAAGTTGCCAGAGCTTATCTTGAGAAAGCTTCTAGGCGAATGAAAAAATGGACATATAAGAAGCACTAACCTAAAGAATTCGATTTTGGAGGTCAAGTTCTCATCAAGTTTCTCCCATAGCAAGTCAGATCTGAGGAATAAGAACAGATGGCTTATTCAGAAGTACATGGGTCCAGTTCCTATCATTGCAAAGATTGAGAGAGCAACATAAAAAGTAGAGCTACCCATATGGTTGAAGGTCTATCCAGTCTTTCGTGTTAATGTCTTGAAGCCTTACTTATGGAAGACCCCTATTGCAACATACCTAAGTGATCGCATATCAAGATTAACTTCAACATGAGTCAAGCTATTAAAGATATCATTGCCCAAAGGAATGTTGAAGATCTGAACACTAGAGAAGAACACACCAAATACTTAGTGAAGTGGAAGGATCGAGAAGAAGAAGATAATAGTTGAGAAGTAGCAGAAGACCTCGTGCCAATCTCAAAGATAAAGTCTGCTCCAACTATGAAGCCTCAATCAAGATCAAGCTCAACCACACATTAACGAGGACGTCAATTAGATTGAGTGGTGGAGGGTGTTAAGATCCATTTCTTGTAATACTTTTGTAGCACGACCCCACCCTTTTTTGTACATATGATGTATAATAGAAAAGCCCCTCTAAGCTACTTTCCTTGTATAATATTTTCCCTTGTAATTTCTATTTTTTGTAATTTTAGGTGTGACATTCTGAAGAGTTTTAATGTCTCCTCCTACCGAACCCAGAAATGCATATAAAGCTCTTTATGAAGGTGTGAGTAACCTTGTGGATTCAAACTCTTACTCACCACTTGAATATACAAAGTCAGGAAACCCATTGTGCATCGTTCTCACACACATTGTACTATTGTAGATCATTAATAAACAACTTATTTCCTTTCAAGTGTGCCTTATATTGAGCTGTTATATTATTCTTCTCTTGTTGTGTTCATCTATACTTGCAGCTTTACCACCAGGTGGAGGCCTTGTTGTGTGAGTTTAGGCTTGCTTTCTACTGCAGAGGCAAGACAGTAAGCATCACACAATCTTAGTGTGCTAGCAAGATCCTTAGATCATAACACAATACACTACACTTGCAAACTTGTACCACACATTCAATATGCGATACATCTATTTTTAAAACTTTAACAAAATATCGTTGCTATATCTCTTCTTCAACATACAATACATGTAGAAACTTTTATATCTCCTCTAACATATAATATAAAAGTGTAATATAAAAGTGGCAATTTGGTATTTTTGTAATTATTTTTGCAAGAATAATACACACGTCTTTCGCCTTTTCTTTTTCTTTTCTTTTCCTTTTTTTTTATGTCATATGAAAGACCTTAGTTATCACAGAGAGAGAGAGAGAGAGAGAGAGAGAGAGAGAGAGAGAGAGAGAGAGAGAGAGAGAGAGAGAGAGAGGGGGGAAAATTAACTAGCCAACAGTACAACCTCCTCTTTTATTCCCTCCTCTCTCTCTCTCTCTCTCTCACCCCCTCCCCCTTCCCTTTTTTTATTTGTTCATTTATAGAAACTTACATGAATGAAACCTCTCAATAACCTAATGCTTAAATACGGAAAGCTAAATCTACAGAGCTGAACAAGACTGAAATTTGCCTTGATCAAAACTTACTTCATACTTCATACAACATCCAGTCACCAAGTTTCTCAGGCATCATCGAATCCGCATGCAAGCCATATGGACGTACTGAACACTGTAATAGCTTGTTCAGGAGTTGCACTCATTGGGCAAACCGAAATGTCCATTCTGCCGCTAGTTCATCATGTTTTGCTCTATCAGCCAGGTACAGACACGCAATGCCAGGAACCAGAGGATTTTCTGTCAAAAGAAGTCATTATTATTTTTTTCCTTTTAAATAATGTGATACAAACATAAAAGATTCTGCAACCATATTTGATGAAAGCAAACCCAGGTAATGGTGCTTTCTCATCATCAAAACTAGAAATGAAGCAATTATGACTCAGTAATTGTCAAAGCCATGCTTCAGAGAATAACAAAGCAAAGGGAACAACGAAATAGCACAAACAGGTCCCTTCCAGAGATATATGGTTAAGGGAAAAGCAAAGTGGTCAAATCATATAGAAGAAATGATGGTAGATACCTGTTTCTGGACTCGTGAAGATTGCTTTGATGGCAAGAAGCACCTTAGTAACTGTAAGAGCCGGACTCCAGCGATCCTTTAGTATGTCCAAACTTAGATTGCCAGCAGAATCGACATTACAATGGTAGATACGTGTTTTGAAGACTACCTGTAAATCTGATAAAACTAGTCAAATGTAGACACAATAAACTACTAAGACTGAGAATATAAAAAAAAAATCCATGTTGCAGCCCACACACTGTCAAAACAGAAATTTTTCGATATCCATTAGTAAGACCTTATGCTAAATTATTAAAGAGAAGGAAGTCCAATGAAAACCATTTGAACAAATTTAATCTGAAAATTACAAGCCATTACACAACATTGATCCTTAAAAAGTATTAACAACTGAGTCTATTTACTATATTTTTTTTGGGCGAAATCTCAGATAGTCTATTTATTATGTTGCAGAAAAGCCATTATTGAAAAATAAATAATACTATAAACATAATTGCTGCCAAATATTGATAGTTAACGTGAGAAATAACTAACCACCGACCTGCATAAGCTGTTACTGGAAAACACTTTAGATGTGTTCTAATTAATAGTGCTTGATACATGACCAATAACTTGATACATGATGAGCATTTCCTTTTAAATTCATCATACTGAAAGTATAACCAGCTCCCCAACCTTTAAAAAGGAAAAGCCCTTGGACAATTTGATCTAAAATTTGATCCACTCGTCCAGTTAAGCATCTTTATAGGGCAAGCATGGTTGTTAACACTAGTTTTCAAAATCTAATCTGGACATAAGTATATCAAAGCATTGAATCGAAAGCCACTTCAGAACATGACAGACCCTTGAAAAAAAAAACCCTGATAAAAAAATGTCCCCTTTTTATCAGCTTTCAGAATTATTTACTGGGAAAGAATAACTGTGAAGGCGAGGCTGGCCTCCTATGCAGGCAAATTCACCATCCAACCAGCACCCCTGTAGCTTCATCAAACCCGATACAAGCCTTCAACAAGATGCATTGAGCTTCAGGAACAACCCAAACATCCACTGCCCCTATCTACAAGTATCACTAAAACTTCTCTAGCATTTTGAACTGCATGAGCATTCTACACCACAAACCTTCTCCACTGCTTATTACAACTGCGTGCATGCAAGTGCTTGCTCGTGTGTTTAAATAACTGGAGCATGCATAATATATCTTCCCAACTAAGTTGACCTAAAAGGAAAAACACTAGAAACATCTTCAACAAATAAAGGTGTTCAGTGTGATGCAGTGAATTTGTACCTTTGGTGGTTTGAAAGGATAAGCACTAGGAAAAGTTATGTCAAGAAAAAATATGCCCCCTTCATATGGTGTTCCTACAAGTCAACAACATTACAAGCAGTTAGTGTGATGCGGTGAATTTGTACCTTTGGTGGTTTGAAAGGATAAGCACTAGGAAAAGTTATGTCAGGAAAAAATATGCCCCCTTCATATGGTGTTCCTACAAGTCAACAACATTGCCATACTCTTGCATGCCATTTTGAATTGATAACATAGACTTAACATATACCCATTTGATCATTTTGAACCATTAGAAGGAACGTATCACAGGAAGATATTGCTTTAATTTAAGGGGAATAACACAATGAAGAGTGTGTGTCGGACAGAAACTTAAATTCTTTTTTTTTCCAGGTAATTAGATGTTCTCTTGAATTTACCAATAGAAAAGCAGAAAAAGCAAGTGTAGAGCAAACGCATAGATACCACATAAGCATTAAGCAGGTTAAAAGGCATAACTCAACATTAAGAGAGATCAAGAAAGAATTAAACACTTCCATACATATAACGGTAACTTACAAGGTGTTCTACTGAAAGGGCATAAGTCATGAGACATTCATCAAGAAACAGTCAACCAAAAATAATTGTGAAAATCAGAACGTGAAATAGCATCTTCACAAACACACATTTTTCTGTACTGAATTTACCAAGGAAAAGGATAACAAATGAGAAAAACTGTCTCATTAATTCCAACATGTACATTTTCTTTTTATACTATTGCATAGGCAAAAGGGCTTGCATTGAAGTATCACACTAAACAATCCAAACAATAATAAAGGCCAATACCATCAAATCTTGAGTTCAGACCATTTGACAGATAACAACATTAGGGCTGAATTCCACTTTTCTAAGGGACCGTAGCAACAAATATTAATTATCCAACCACTAACATATCAGCGACTAGCACAAGAACTTTTTTTGTTTGAGCATATCTTTTTCACAAATAGAGTGAATGGCTTTTTTTTTTTTTTTTTCCTGTAATTCATGTGATAATGGGAAGCACAGTTATCTTCTGAACGTGAAATAAAACGTATGAGATTATAATTAGAAGGATCTTCGTAAAAATGGATGTAAAGCTGCTTCCTGTTGATGCCAAATTTCGCGAGATAGTGCATTTGTTCCAGAGAAAATTATGGACCTTGAACACACATTGGTCTTTGCAAAACAATGTCTCTATTCGATTTGGGTTAAGAATCATAATCAACTTTAATGAAAATCATTTTCATCGATTGTCGATCACTTTCATACAATCATTAAACAATACTATACCCTCAACATTTAAGAGCTAAGATAATGAATTATAACAAGAAGGGAGATTATAATGAGTTGCAAAATTGACTTCCTTCAGCGCTCAATTGTCGAAATTACATGAGTTAAAACCACTAAACCAAATCCAAACACAAACTTCAACTTGAGCCAACAAACAAATATACCACTCAAGCCTAAGGTCAGCTAGCTCCTCTATCAGGAAACCATTTCTTTGCTTTAATCATAAAGCACAATTTAATAGGGGAAAAAAAAACTTCAACAAAGTGGAACATGAAAGAGCAGGAGTCCATCAAGGCTAAAAGTAACAATTTTTCTATTCAATGACCAAAAATCTAACAACAAAACTAAAACTAAAGCTAGAAAAAAAAACCCACTATTCTTCAACCTTTCTTTGGGTAAAAGATTATTCCAGCCACTACCATGAACAAAAGGTGTAAAATTTTTAATTAGAAGATAAAAAATATTATAAAAAAGGAAAGGTGAAAAACCTGGAGGACCAATAATGGTGGCAACCCAGTGGTAGAGATTATCTCCTTTAGGACCAGCAGAGCAATCAGGTGGTGGGTTGGAGTTAAGCTCAGCCATCTCTCTCTGAATCCTTTTACCCGATGCCGACACCGAAGTTGTTGAAACCCATGTTGTCGCAGACGATGATGACGCCGCTGCAGAGGATGACCCTAACATGCCTGTGCCTTTCATTGCTGGGATACTATACGGTATAATAGAGGTCTTCACTCTGAATAGACAAACAATGGTGGTTCCTAAATTTTGGTAGAGGAGAAATGGCCTGTTTTTTTATTTATTTATTTATTTTTTTCCAGAGAAATGGCCAGGTTTAGCAGATCTAAAAATACCGGATTTTGAATATTTCGTCATTTAAAAAATAATAATAAATAAATAAATTATCGAGCTTGACTCAATTTAGAAGTGCAATTAGGCACTCGTCCCATGGAACTACTTGGATCAAGCCACTGACCTATCATATCTATCACTTTTTAATCTACAACCTATAATTTTTATGCATAACTTATTACACCTACAAACTACCATATCTATAACTTTTTAAATAAACCTATAATTTTATAATCCAATGCGAATCTTACATCTCTACGATAAGTGACTTGACTCAAATCCAACCCCTCATCCTATTAACAAAATTATTTAAACATAATTTTTTCAATAAAAAATAAGGTATTATTTAGATTTTATGTGTCTTATTGCAAGCCATTACGAGGAATCTATTTGGTCAAGTGATGACTTACCATATATATTACTTTTTTTCTCTTACAACCTACCACTATTGTTATATCACATAGCATCTTTTTATTTACCATATCTATCATTCTATGCAAGATCTAATGGTAGATCTTGAATCTTTCATATAAGTCGTCTTTACGCGATTTGATGCAAGTTTTTCTTATCATTATAATGGTGGGATGTTGGAATGATTTGATTCATAAAATATACTAAAGTTAATACTAGCACTTGTCTTTTGAATAAAA